>ML801385.1:232846-243323 GCA_009831015.1 Picea engelmannii
TGACTCTTTTCCAACTGCTCTTGCACCATTTGATGTATCGACTGAATTTGTTCAATGAACTTTTCTTCCCTATCAATGTCATATTGACCATCAATAGAAATATCCTTCCCAAAGATAAAATCTAAAGGAGATTTGGGCAAATATCCATAACATGCTTCAAATGGAGACATTTGAGTTGAAGAGTGCTTAGCTCGATTGTAATCATGTTGAATGTAGTGTAAATGCTCATCCCAAATTTTAGGATGCTTGCTGCAATAAGCACGAAGAAGATGCACCACTGTTCGATTTACCACTTCTGTTTGACCATCTGTTTGCGGATGAAAATATCTGCTCTTTTTCAGTTTGGTGTCCATGAGTGCCCATAAACTCAACCAAAAACTTCCAACAAATCGAGAATCCCGATCAGAAATAATGGATTTAGGCAATAAAAAATGCACCCAAACATTTTGAAAAAAAAATTGTGTCATTTGTTTAGCTGTAAACTGCTTCGTACAAGGCATCAAAATACACATTTTGCTAAATCGATCAACCACAACATAAAGATAATCATGATTTCGTCTAGACATAGGTAGACCTCCTACAAAATCCATGGAAATACTTTCCCAAGGACGAGAAGGAACCGGAAGTGGAGTATACAAACCCAACTTTCGATTGCTAGGTTTACTTGTGGCACATAACGAACATCCTCGAACATATCTTGAAACACTTTCATTCATTTTAGGCCAGTAGCAGTATCTTTGCAAATTAGCCATTGTCTTTCCTACACCAAAATGACCAGCAATAAGAAAAGAATGGGCTTCTCTTATAATGTTGATTCTTTCCCCCTGTGGAATACATATCTTGCCAAGATGATACAAAAGATTATCATGCACATGGTAATACAATTCCTCAACATGGTTAGAATGACACAAAGTTTCATATACTTCTTTAAAATCAGTATCCAAAGCATATTGCTCAAAGTAACTTTCATGCATGATAGGACTATGCTTAAGAATAACTGAAGCACTAATAATAGGCCTTGAAAGTATGTCAGCAACTTTGTTATAAATGCCCTTCTTATACCTGATAACCAAGTGGAACTGTTGAAGAAAACCCATCCATATGTGTTAGCGTCAGAAGTCACTCCTGGATTGCTTGCAGGAGCAGAGCCTGACACCCATCAGTTTAATGTCACGATTTGTTATAAAGGGGTGATCAAATGGAAGGAAACTCAGAACAATATCGTCTCAACTATGAAACTAGGCCAGGCATGAATGGGCAAATGAGGTCTTAGATAAACTTCAAACAGTGAGTTGTAATAAAAGGTGAGAAGAGGGAAGATTTGTATAAGAAGAGTGCAAAGGTCTGTCATAAACATCAGGCTTCTAACAGACTGGAGAAGAAAGCGTCCAAATGCAAGATCCTCTTACATTCAAACATAGAATACCAGAGAATACAGGAATGTCACACAAATCCTTTATCATAACAAAACTGCAACAATTCATGTGAATCATTCAATCACGAACTCCCTGGTATGAGACCAAAACATAGACAGAGTAAGAAAACTATTTGTCATAAAACAAGAAATCTCAGATACAGATGCATAACCAGGAAACTAGAATGATGTTAAAACTATACAATCGGGAGCTGTGCTCTACCATCGATAGATACAAAAATGGCGAAAACGACTACATATACTCAAAACAACAACATCAACAAAACCGAGACGTTGAATTAAAACTTTGTGTCTGCATGGCCTCTGACAATCTACAGCTGCAGTCTCTGAATGATAGTGCAACTATGGTAGACGCAATCTAACTCCTGGAAATTCAGTGGGTGAATCGACGTGCCTTTAATTCATCGCCGGACTTTCCCATTATGGCGGAGGTGATGTCTAACCACCACCAACTACTTCAATAACTGCTTCATTGGGATTGAGGATGGCCCGGCCAACTCGACACTTCTGTGACGTGGACGGCCCCTCATGCTGCCACTTGGATTAGTTGAACGGCCTGATGAATAGGCTTGGAGGCCAGCGCGAAGGATGGGGTGCATGACGGGAGTGGTGGTGCAAAATTTATGAGGGCGAGGCATGAAGTGATGAGGGGTGAGAGAGGTTACAGGGGAGACACATGGCAGAAGGAAATAAGCGGAGGAGGCAGGAGATGAGATGTAATGGGCACATTTTAGTGGGAGACTGACGTGGAGGGGAGCGGGACACATGGCAGGTGGTGAGTGGATGATGAGATGGGGAATGGACAACCTGGACCAAAGAGTGGAGAAGGACAGAATGACACATGGCAACAGGGGAAAGGCGGCTCTGGAGGATGACATAGCAGGGGGGAAGGGCCCACGTTGGTTAAGAACAGAGCAGTTGAGAAGGATGGGATCGCGTGAGCACCGTTGATCCGGGTGCTTAGATCTCGACCGTTGGGAAGCTGCGTGCCCGATTCCAGACCCCCCCCTCCCTCTGCTTAAAAGTAGAAAGGAAGGGGGGGTCCAGAATTTCCTTGAGCATCGTTGATCCGGGCGCTCCGATCAGGACTGTTGAAGAGATGCACCCTCGATTCTGGACCCCCCCTCCTCTTAAAGGTAGAAAGGCGGGGGGGGGGAATCTGATACGCTCTGTCGATATGAGTGCGTGAAATCCCACCGTCGAGAACTGATTCCCATTTAAACCCAGACGTATTTGCATTGCAAACTTAGGGTAAGTGGGTTTTTAACCCATTCTTTGCATTTTATCCCTGCTACAAGAAATATCGCTAACATTTGGCTCCATGGGGGATAGAGTCGTCCCTGTGATGCTCTAAGGACTCTTTTGCAGATTCAGTGCCTTGCTATTGGGCTATGGAGTCATTTATTAAACGGAAAACAAAAACAATTATTTACAAAACAAAAAGCCGACTGTGGCTCACAAAAAACATTTTTTCAAGAAATGCCCATTTACTGGGCCACCAAAAACCTCTTCGCCTTCCAGATCCTGCAACCTGTAAGTATTGTTCGAAAATACTTCAAGGATATTGAAAGGCCCAAACCAGAGGGCATAAAACTTACTGTGCTTGCCCCTGTCCTGTCTGGGTGCATCCCATTTGAGTACCAGATCACCTTGCTCGAATCCTTTCTTTCTTCCCTTTCTGTCAAAATCCTGCTTGATCTTTTGCTGATGATTGCAGGCCCTGTTCATGACCTGCTCTCTGATTTTCTGCACTTCCACCATCTGATGAATCCTTCTGACTACATGGTTAGGTTCTCCTTCAAAGTCTTGGAGGAAATTCGCCATAGATAAGGCGAGTTGAGTGGGGAAAACGACCTCTATTTCATAAACAAGTTGGAAAGGTGAGATGCCCAAGGATTTCTTTGTTGTTACCCGATCAATCCAAAGAGCAAATTTGAGCTTTGAGTCCCAGGCCCTTTTATTGTCCTCCAGTAGCTTCTTGATGATCTTGATCAGACGTTTATTGGAGGACACTGCCAGTCCATTTCCTTAAGGATAATAGGGAGTAGAGTGAATCAGTGAAATCTTGAACTGTTCACAGAACTTGACCAGAGGTTCAGACCGAAAGGGGGAGGCATTGTTAGTGACAATTTTTCTAGGGAAGCCAAATCTAGCTATGATATCTTCCAGGAAGCTGATAATCACTTTGTGAGAAGTGCTTCTGGTAGGGACAGATTCTATTCATTTGGTGAAATAGTCAGTCGCAGTTAGAATCCATCTGTGCTGGCCACTTGAGGGAGGATGAATTTCTCCGATGAAGTCCAATCCCCACTGCTGAAAGGGTGTTGAAACTACTACAGGCTTTAATGGCAGAGATTTGAGTTACTACTTTCCTGAGAACTTCTGGCATTTGATGCAAGCTCTGATTTCTCTGCAGACATCAGGAAATAAGGTGGGCCAGTAATACCCAGCCCAGAGGATCTTGTGAGCTGTGGTCTTCCAAAAATGATGACCTCCGCAGAGACCGCTATGGAAATCGAACATAACCTTCTGGGCTTGCTGCGGGTCCAGACACCTTAGTAATACCCCCAAAGGGTCTTTCCAGTACAAGGATTGGTCAATGAGGCAATATCTGACCACTTTGAGATTTGAGGCTCTGGCCTTACTTTTTCCCAATCCATCAGGGGGCTTTAATTCTTGCAGAAAGTACAAGATATCCTTGTACCAGGGGCATGATGCTAGTGATAGGGCACCCTGGAAAGGTTTGTTGGATGGCTCAGCTTGCTCATTTATGAAGTTAATTCCCAAGGCCTGGCAATTGGATTCAACCAGCAACTTGGCCAAACGCTGCCCCTTTATCAACTTGGTGGGATTAATCTCCAGATCAAACTCTAGGATCTTGGCGATCCATTTACCTCTCCTCCCGTCTATGTCAGGTTGTATAAGAATGTCCTTCACAGAGGTTGAATGGACATATGCGGTGATCTTTGAGTGCAAGACATAGACTCTGAAATCTTTAAGAGCCTTCACCAGGGCATAGGCATGCTTCTCCATGATCTCATACCAGAGTTCTGCATCTTTCAATGTCTTGTTGTAGAAAGCAATAGGCTGCTCTTTCCCTTGATCATTTTTCTGCAACAAAACTGTCGCTACTGTATCACAGGAAGCAAAAGAAAATATCAGAAAATCTTTGGAATAATCGGGACTGATTAGCACAGGTGCCTCAGTCAACGCCTTCTTTATTTGGGCAAAATATTCCCTGGGTTCAGTAGTCCATTTTAATTCATTTCCCTTTCTGAGCATGGTTGTGATGTGTTTCACCAGCTCAAAAAAATTTGAGACGAATCTCCTCAGAAAATTAGTCTTCCACAAAAATGCCTGAACCTCTTTCTTAGATCTAGGAAGTGACAGGGTCTGAAGTGCTTCCACCCTCCCAGGATCAATTCTCACTCCCTTTGCTGACACTATATGGCCTAACAGCTCCCCTTCATTCATATAAAACAAATATTTCTTGGGATTCAGGGAAAGGTCGAACTTGCGACACTTCGAAAAAACTCTTCTCAGGTGGTAACAGTGTTCCTTATCAGTCTTGGAGAAGACTATTATGTCATCTAGGTATATCACCACAAACTTATCTTTCTCTCCGATGAAGGCTATGTCCATGGCTCATTGAAATGTTTCTCCTGCATTCATCAGTCCAAAAGGCATTTTGGCATACATGAATGTGCCCCAAGGAGTGGTGACGGTTGTTTTTTCCCTATCCTCAGGCATGACTGATATCTGATTGTAACCAGAAAAGCCATCAATCATGGATATTCTAGATGCACCAGTGACCTTCTGCAATATGTGTTCCATGTTGGGCAGGGGATAATTGTCTTTTCTTGAGCTCCTGTTTAGGTTCCTGAAATCAACATAGAGTTTGATTTCACCACTTTTCTTCCTCACGGGGACCAAGTTGTCCACCCAATCGGAATATCTCAAGGGGACAATGATTTGGGAATATAGCATCTTCTTCACTTCTTTCTCCATGACAGGTAGCAACATGGGATTTATCTATCTCGGCTTCTGCTTGAATGGCTTAGCCTCCTCCTTTAGCGGGATCTTGTGCTCAATGACAGATGTGTCATACGTCTTGAGGTATTCGTAGGTCCATGCAAACACATCAGAAAACTCCTTCAACAACTCAGTATATCCTTCCCTCTGTCCCTCGGTCAAACTCCTTGACAACTTGACAAACTTAGGCTCCTCTGGTGTGCCTATGTTGCACTCAGTTGTGTCAGCATCATCACCTAAAACTCTCCCCTTTACTGCCACATCATTCCCATCAAACAATCTCTCTAATGGGACCAGTCCCCTCAGAATGTAATTTCTCGGTAGTTGAATAATCTGGTGGTTAGCAATTTTATTCAAAAACTCCCCAGGGTGATGGTCACCTTCCATGTCAGGATCCTCATCTATGTGCAATGCAGAAAAGTCATCAACGGATTGGAGAAATTTTTCGATCTCCAGATCATCTTCAAATACTTTCCAATGTTTGACAGTGTCCGGTACAGAAGGTCTGTATTTTACTTCAACATCGGATCTGACCATAGGCGGCGAAGGAACTTCGAGAAAACTAGCTGTGACAGCTAAAAGGTCGGCTGAGGCATTTTCTTCCCTCGGAATGAAAGAAATGTTAAAATCCAAGAAGAAATTATCCACTAGGTCCCATACCTCGTTCCTGTAATTCTTGAGTCGAGGATGCTTGGCCTGATAAACATTTTTGACCTGCTGGACAATCAATTCTGCATCTCCAAACACAGCCATCTCCTTTACCCCCATTTCTTTTGCAGCCCTCATACCTAGAACAAGAGCTTCATACTCTGCCACATTGTTAGTGATTTCGAATTCCAGCTTGTATGACAGAGATATGGTCTCTTGATAGGGTGATATGAATACCACTCTGGCACCTGCACCTATACTAGAGGAAGCTCCATCAAAGAACATCTTCCAAACAGAGGTGGTTGGAGGAGGCATCTCCTGATTAATAATGGGTTGTTTTCTAATCGGTAAAGGGGCCTCAGGAGTCTCAGTGATCTGTAACAAACTAGACCCTAAGTCATTGTCAAGTGCAAATATGGGGTGATTAGTGGGGTTCACTTCATCACTGACAATATAGGCTAGTTGGGCTTCTCTGTACAATCTCCTTTGTTCCCCTCCAAAAACTGGAATGGTGGCATATGTGAGATCCATCTGTAACATTCCTCCAAGTCTCTTAATCCAAGACCTTGACAACAACATGCCAAACTTGGGGGGAACATCATCTACCACAATATCCATGACCATACTCTTCATGGGCAACTGAAACAAAGAAACTACCAGGTCCTTGATGACTCCCAAACATTGCACCCTCCTGGAGTCAAAATAATAGAGGTCATGATAGGCTTTGGTGACTTCTAACCCTAGCTCTTCCATGACGGTTTTGGGCATGAGATTGTGAGAGGCCCCTAAATCCATTAAGCAGTTGTGCAACACTTTATCATGTATGTTCAGGGACGTGTAGAAAGGGGGGGATGAGTCATCTCTATCTTCTACCATGGGTCCTAGGACAACTACTGGCTTTTCATCTTGGAGGTTTATGGAGTCTGTGGGAGGGCATGAGGTTTCGGACTGCAAAATCTCAGAGAAGCACTTTTTAAATTCTTCGTGTTTAATTAGCTCGGTGAGGGGCGCAGGGATTCTGATCTTTTGAATTTCATGCTCGAGACTAAAAGAAGATGTAAGCTTTGGAATTTCTCTTATTTCAGGAACATGATGGTGGACAATGGGAGAGAGGGGTTGAGCCTTCTTACCTCTGTGTCTGTCTTCTACTTCATTAGCAGGCTTCTCTATTCTAGTGGATTGCTAAGGAATATCAGGTGTTGTTGTCTTTTTTTCGGACCTCAGGTTATACCTGCCTCGGCCGCCGCTAACCTTGTCTCCTTTGCTCAATTCATTTAGTTGACCGTCCATGAGAGACTCCTCGTATGCTGATTGAGTGAGATGAGGAAAAGGAGGAGTGTCCCCAAAGAAATGGATTTCAGGCTCCATCTCATCTTCTTCCCTTTCTTCATCTTTGGCCACAAAATTGTTCTGAAAAGGGGCCTGGATTCTCTGGTCTTCTCTATCTCTTCCTCTTTCCTTTTGCACATTTTGGGGAGAAAAATTGTTTGGCCTTCTGAAACCTCCCTTGTTTTCAGAATTATGGGGACCTTTGTATTCTTTCCTCCCTTCCAACCTCATTCTCTCCATCTCTACAGACAAAGACTTCACCATCCTGGTCAATTCATCCACCTGAGGGTGGGGCACCAATGTGCTAGAAGTTGAGGTTTTGGATTTTCCCTTTCTTCTGTTTGCGTCAGCCTTGTTCCTCAGTCTGTCAGTTGCTAATATGTTGGATTCCACCTCAATGGACGCATCTTGCATCTGAGCTAGGGAGGTGGCTCTTCTTTCTCTCAATAAAAGGCAGAAATCAGGGTCAAATGCACCAGCATAGGAAATTTGAGCAGAGGCTTCTGAGGGCTTTATCTCTGCAGGAATCTTATTATACATCTTATTGAATCTTTTGGAGAAGTCAGAGACAGACTCTCCTTCCATTTTCTTCAAAGACCCAAACTCTGTCATGTAATACATGTAATCCTTCCTATCTCCCCACTGCCTCAGGAAAACACTATCCAGGGCTTCAATTCCAGCAATAGACCCGGGGGCCAGTCCCCTGAACCATTTCCTCACCTCGCCATCCAGGCTCTGGACAACGACTCTCATCCATACATCTTCATTTTCAATGTTTAGGTTGTCTGCATAACTGTAGAAAGCAGCCAAATGCTCTTCTGCAGTTACGCCCCCTTCTCCAGTGAACTTGGGCATGTATTTCAAATAGTCTCCAACAGGGAGAGGATTCATAGGATGGGGTAGGATTAAGGGAGCATACCTAGCAGCGACTATGGCATCCATTCTATTCAAAGGGGGATTAGCACCAGCCATAGGAATATTAGGTGGAGGAGAACTAGGAGGAGAAGGATTTCGTGAAGGGGCTACTGTGAATGAATCTCGAAGTGGAGTGGGAAACAAGAGAGGATTCAAGGAGAAGGCTAACGAGCTCAAGTCAACATGTGCTCCTCTTTGTGCAGGAGTGGGTAAATCTTCTGTAATCTCGGGTCTACGCCAAGGAATAGCTTCAGAAGAGAGGGGAGTGACAAGGATTTCTCCCTCCAATCCCATACCAGGAGGGGAAAACTCAGTAGGAACACTCCCAAAATTTAAGAAATGAGAAACCTCTGAAGGAGGTCTATTAAGAAACTGAGGAGGAGAAAAAGGAGTTCTCACAGAAGGAGATGGCGGATTACCTATTTCAGCGATGGAAACTTCTTTTGTAGAGCTCTTTCCTCTTCTGAGAACTACCTCTGGGTCATCTTCAGGTGTAGCTAGAGGCAGCTATGGATGTGACCGCGTATGTCTGCCTCTGGAAGCAAAAATTAGAACAGCGGGTCCACTCCAGTGGAGTCGTCACAATGGAGTCGCCAGGTGCACAGTAGCAATCTCGATAATTCTGATATCTGATGCACCTTCAGAATCAACTGATCATTTTCGTTCAATCCCGGGGAAAATATTCAACTTCGTCCCCGACAACGGCGCCATAAATGTTAGCGTCAGAAGTCACTCCTGGATTGCTTGCAGGAGCAGAGCCTGACACCCATCATTTTAATGTCACGATTTGTTATAAAGGGGTGATCAAATGGAAGGAAACTCAGAAAAATATCGTCTCAACTCTGAAAATAGGCTAGGCATGCATGGGCAAATGAGGTCTTAGATAAACTTCAAACAATGAGTTGTAATAAAAGGTGAGCAGAGGGAAGATTTGTATAAGAAGAGTGCAAAGGTCTGTCATAAACATCAGGCTTCTAACAGACTGGAGAAGAAAGCGTCCAAACGCAAGATCCTCTTACATTCAAACATAGAAGACCAAAGAATACAGGAATGTCACAACAAATCCTTTATCATAACAAAACTGCAAAAATTCATGCGAATCATTCGATCACGAACTCCCTGGAATGAGACGAAAACATAGACGGAGTAAGAAAACTGTTTGTCATAAAACAAGAAATCTCAGATACAGATGCATAACCAGGAAACTAGAATGATGTTAAAGCTATACAGTCGAGAGCTGTGCTCTACCATCGATAGATACAAAAATGGAGAAAATGCCTACATATACTCAAAACAACAACAACAACAAAACCGAGACATTGCATTAAAACTTTGTGTCTGCATGGCCTCTGACAATCTGTAGCTACAGTCTCTGAATGATAGTGCAACTATGGAAGACGCAATCTAACTCCTGGCAGTTCAGTGGGCGAATCGACGTGCCTTTAATTCATCGCCGGACTTTCCCATTATGGCGGAGGCGATGTCTAACCACCACCAACTGCTTCAATAACTGCTTCATTGGGATTGAGGATGGCCCATCCAACTTGGCACTTCTGCGACGTGGACGGCCCCTCACGCTGCCACCTGGATTAGTTGAACGACCTGATGAATAGGTGTGGAGGCCAGTGCGAAGGATGGGGCGCATGACGGGAGTGGTGGTGCCAAAGTTATGAGGGTGAGGCATGAAGTGATGAGGGGTGAGAGAGGTTATAGGGGAGACACATGGCATAAGGAAATAAGCGGAGGAGGCAGGAGATGAGACGTAATGGGCACATTTTAGTGGGAGGATGACATGGAGGGGAGCGGGACACATGGCAGGTGGTGATTGGATGATGAGACGGGGAATGGACAACCTGGACCAAAGAGTAGAGAAGGACAAAATGACACATGGCAACAGGGGAAAGGTGGCTCCGGAGGATGACATAGCAGGGGGGAAGGGCCCATGTTGGTTAAGAATAGAGCAGCTGAGAAGGATGGGATCACGCGAGCACCGTTGATCCGGGCGCTTAGATCTCGACCGTTGGGAAGCTGCGCGCCCGATTCCGGACCCCCCCCCCCCTCTTCTTAAAAGTAGAAAGGAAGGGGGGGTCTAGAATTGCCTTGAGTGCCATTGATCTG
>ML801385.1:246824-271117 GCA_009831015.1 Picea engelmannii
TCCTTGAAACTTGCGGTGATGATATATGCTTCCTCCTTGAAGGATGAGAACTTGGCTCTACAAGTTGACCTTCTCCTCTTGTGAGTTTCAACCTTGTGAGCATCAGAAAACAAAACACTTGCAAATAATCAAGTCTTCAAAAATGTATGCTCTGATACCAACTTGATCTAAAAATGAAGAAGACTTGTATTCTTGAAAATATTTGCAAGTAAAATTTATGTGTTAAAATGCAAATGGATCAACTTTGAAACAAAACTTTAATAGGATTTACTCATTCAATATGCATATAAACAACAACAATAATAGTGAACAAAAAACACATAACACAACAAATGATAAAGGAGTTCACCCCTCTCTTGGGCTACATCTCCTGGTCCAACATCCAATGGATCATTTGTATTATTTGCTCAAAGTTCTCAAAAATGTGTTTTAAAATGCTCAAAATTCCAAATAGACTGCTCCAATGGCTTCAGAACGTCCAAAAACCCCTAGCTGGGCTTTTTCGGCACCTCGTTTGGCCAAAAATTGAAGAAGATAGGCTTCCTGGAAGTCCCCCCTTCAAGCTTGTTGTCTCTGCATCTACAAAACGCACCCTTGTTGGCTCAACCTAGCCCACACACATATTTAAGCGTAAAAACTTAGCACCAGGTGCAACCGCACAACCAATACAAACTGTTGAATGGTTACACGCCGACCTTTAACTACCAAGGCCCGTGGGCACATGGTCACCACATGACCACGCGCAATACACAATAGGGCTAAAGTTTCAAACCGTATGCAAAACCGTGGATTAAACCGTGCGCATACACGTTGGTCACATGTTATGTCAAACTACATGTGTTCAAAACAGTTACATAAATATTACGGTGGTTTTAACCGCCCGTAGCACCAGTCGTATGCAATATATATATATAACCATGGGCCGGGGCTTAGCCCCGGCTCGGCTCACGCCCCAATACACATTTTTGCAAATTCAAATATATTATAACACATTCATATGTTAAGTAACATATGTGGGCATGCCGGTTGGGCGGCCTTTCCCAAGGCTTTACCCTGCCCGAAGGTCACGAGGTCGACTCCTGCCAAGTGCAAAGATTTTAATCCAATAAACATGTGACACGTGGCGGCCATTGATTGGGCCATGTGTCGCCATCCTGTTCGCTGCCAATAAGCCATGTCACATGCCAACTATCTCAATATATGCCTACCATGTGTCGTACGGCCTGCCACATCAGCGTCCGTACGGACTGTACAGTCAACACCCCTTTTTTTGCCTGTTTGTAAATTTGAACAGAACGCGATATCTCTTGCTCCCGATGTCCGTTTGAACCCAAACGAGTTGCGTTGGGTTCATAAAGATGAGACCTACGCTCTCGTTCGATTTGAAGCTATTTCGAACACTTTGAATTTTTGAGCAAAATTTGATCCCCTAGATCAGATGGACATAGCATTTATCGGTAAAAGAGATAAGTTTGTCATTATCTATCTTGATGATTTAACTTTTTTTTCTAAATCTGATGCATAGCACTTGGTACACCTCAAACAGACGTTCGATAAATGTCAAAATTTCAATATGTTAAAAAAGGACAGCGAAGTCAAATGGACGACTGAGGCCAAAGAATCTTTCGAACGCATCAAGAAAATGATAGGAGAAGCACCAGTTCTAGCCATTTTGGACTACATGAAGGAGTTATTGATCTTTTCATTCGCATCCAAACACATTATCACAACCATGCTCTTACAGAAGAATGATGAAGGTTTCGAGCAGCTAATAACATTTTTTATTAAAATCCTCAGAGACGCCGAGTTGAAATATCACATACTAGAAAAAAAGGCATATGTTATGGTGAAATCCCTCAAATCTTTTAGAACTTATGTTCTACATTCCAAGATAATTTCCTACATACCAACCAGCTTTGTTAAAGACATATTGGTGCAACCAGATAGTGACAGAAGGAGGGGTCGATGGCTAGCCAAGATTCAAGAATTTGATCTTGAGGTAAAATCAACTAATCTCGTCAAAGGTCAAGGCTTGGCTAAGCTATTAGCCAAATCGAGTTTCAGAGAACTCAAAATAAATCATCTGCAAGCTTACGAAGAACTTCCAGATATAGAAGAATTTGATGTGGAGACTCCTAAAACTCAGATTCAAGACAAATTCTCCTCCTCAACTTGGTATAACGAAATAGTTTCATATCTCCTGACTCTTCAGTGTCCAAGTGAATTGACTCCTTATAAATCGAGAACATTAAAGATGCACGTGGTAAAATATTTCATCATTGACAACCAATTGTATTGGAAGGATCCCCTAGGCATTTTACTAATATGCCTAATAGAATTTGAAACAGAAAATGTTATAAACGAGTTTCATGAAGGTGTGTGTGGAGGACACCACACCTGGAGGGAAATGACCTATAAAATCGTTAGAGCTGGGTATTATTGGCCGAATTTATTTATAGACATGAATACTAAAGTTAGAGCCTGTAACTCCTATCAACTATTCTCAGGCAAACAAAAGATTCCCACACTACCCTTGATTCCAGTAAAAAAAAAAGCTCCATTTCAACAATGGGGTCTTGATTTCATCGGAGAAATCCATCCGCATTCAGGTGCAAAAGATAAATGGATCTTAATGGCCACAGACTATTTCTCTAAATGGGTAGAATCCATTTCGACACGAAATACTACAGACTCAGTGGTGATCACCTTCTTAGAAGAATTTTTTTATCTAGATTTGGATGTCCTCAAAAGATAGTTACTGATAATGCTCAAGCCTTCAAATCCATGGCGATGGTCAATTTTTGTCAGAAGTAAAATATTTTACTAGGAAATTCCACAACATACTATCCTTAAGGAAACAGATTAGCTGAATCATCAAATAAGAGCTTGATCACTATAATTAAAAAGGTGTTGACTGAGAATAAGAAAGCCTGGCATGTTCACTTGAAATATTCTTTGTGGGCAAATCGAATCGACACAAAGAAATCAATCAGAATGTCTCCCTTCCAAATGGTGTACGGTATCGATTTAGTCCTCCCTATAAATATCGCTCTACCTATGATGAATCTTTGGAAATACTCGAAGGAGGAACCTAACGATGTTACCATAAGAATAAACCAGTTGATTGAAGTACAACAAAATAGGGTTGAAGTGGATGAGAAAATTCAAAAATATCAAGACAACATGAAAGCCTTGTTCAATAAAAAATATAAATATAGAGAGTTCCTCCCTGGTGACCTAGTGTTGAAATGGGATGATAGAAAGGAAGACACTGGAAAGCACAACAAGTTTGATCACATCTAGTTTGGACCTTTCAAGATCATTGATTCAGAGGGAAAGAATTAATTTCTATTAGAAAACCTTGACGGGAAAATCCTTAACATCCCTATCAATGGGCACTACTTGAAACACTTCATGCAATAATCAAATCCCAAATAACCATTGTATATACCGGTTTGATTTTCTTTTTGATTTATAGTTATTCACTTCTTTGGTAAGTTTTTCTTTGACTATAGATAGGACCAATTTTATTAATTTCATAAAAACTGAAATATAAAAAACAACACCTATCATCCCTTTTTATTCAGAAGTTTTTGACATTTCTCATGTTTATTTTTATGCAGAAGGCTTGTTGATAGTTGAGAGATAAGGAAGTATCTGAAACCAACACTCACTTTTCAGGACATTAGCTTTCTCTCAAAACATGTGATAAATAAACAGTTTACTTGGTTGAAAATATAAAGAGAATCTAAGGTATGAGTTTCTGCCCTACTGACCCAAGTTAAATTTTTAAGGGGATACCACTAAGTATGAAAGAAGTATCATCCATAAAAATATTGTCACCTGATTGACAACCAAAGGAATATAAGAATTATAGCCTAATCCTAAAAGTTTCCTCTGAGTTTGGATGAAATTAAAATAAAAAAATAAAAAGACCTTAAAGAAAATACAAGAATCAATGAATAAACTTGGGTGAGATTAAGCCTGTTTGTAAAAGAACTTTTGAATACTATTTTTGTTTTATTCTTCCCATCCTAAAGATTTATTTTCCTACGATTCTCAACATCCCTCCCTGATTTTTTACAAAAAGAAAAGATTTCACCTTGACTCTGAAAACTCAGAAACATGTCTTCAATAATGTTAGGTGAAAATTTATACATCTCTTTTCACTTAACTGAAAGAAAGTATGTCTAAGATAACCCTGATAACTTTAGCTCTCTTATCTAGTCTTAAACTGACTATTTCTCTCAAGGTTGATCCCTAAAATTTAAAACCCCCTGTAAAATCTTCTCAATAGGTGAAGATGTATTGAAGATTGAAAGAAAATTAGTTTCAGAGTATACTAAAAAATTATGATAGACCTTTCCTTGAATATCTTAAACAGATATCATCCCTTGTATGTTGTATACAGATTGATTGTCCCCACTTAATGTACTAAAATATAAGACATATGGTGAAAGGAAATTCATAAAATGATTTCCCCCATCTAGTCCAAGGCAAATGGTGAAAAGAAATTCGAGAAATCGATTGCTCCCATTTTGTGAAAAAAGAGATGATGAAAGGAAATTCATTAAATACTTTCCCTCATCTCAACATTTAAATGCAAAATTGATAAATTGAAGTGGTGAAAGGAAATTCAATGGGAAAAATAGATAAGTTCACCAGGGTACTGAACAAACTCACTGGTAGTAAAGCAATGTCGATGATATTTGTATGGCTGTCATACGAATCTACATGATATACTATGACATCTAATTCTTTTTTCAATAATATTTACATTCTGAACCAACGAGGGATCCCCCTAAGAAATTATGTTACATATAATTAACCTTTATGCGAACGAAATCGATCAAAACTTGATATTTCGACTAAAGTTACTTTGATTATCTTAAGAAAATGCAAATACAGTTTTAAGAAAGAGGAATTTCAATTAGTCTAACTGAAGGTCAATGATTTGATGTGTTTCAAAGGTCTTCTAAGTTTCGGTTGAAACTCTTTTCTCAGAATGATCCTTTTTCGAATGTGTTTCACATAAATGCAATAATGGCTCCATTTACCCAATAAAGGCACTTGGGCTACTGTTCTTCGACGTCTCGCAGGGAGATGCGATCCCTAGATGGAGCCTATGTTGGAACACATATATATTTATAAACTTTAGACTTTAAACAGATTTCATTCTCATTTAAATGAAAACAACGAGCACTTGATTCTCACCGTCGATGAAGTTTTCCATTCAATCAAACGATCCTAATCTCTTAGAAGTTATGGAACTGGCTACTCTTTAAAGAGTCCAATCACTAAAGAATACTTCGAAGTTTCCAGTTTTAGAGTTTCATACCTCAGGGGTTTTAACATGCCTCACCTTCGAAGTCTCGATATGTGAAAAGCATTTGATCCTAGTCACCATATCCATGTATACCTACCTAAGATTTAACACGTCACTACAGGAAGCGATCTTTCGGGAAAATGACAGAACATCTAACTTGTAAATCTACGAAATGTGAACTCCTAAAATATTAAACCTCGGTTAATTAAACTAATCTCAATTAAGGGTAATTAATAGCTTCAAACACTCGGAGTTCGGGTATTCACCATCCATCGCATTCTAAATTCACGAAACCTAAACTCCCAAAAAGTATTAAGCATTAAACAAAGTTAATTAAAGATTAAAGACAATTAATGAGTAATTAATCACTTCGTAGTTTCGAACATCGAGAATCATATATCAAGTTGTTATCAGATACCCCGAGGTCCGAAGGTCCAAAAAGAGTTAAGGTTAAACATGATTAATTAACATGTTAAACATCATTTATTTCATTTTAAGATTTTCGTTGAACTATCGTTCAGATAAATTCAAATTTTCATCTATGTTTTTCCCGATCATGAACCACCAGCCATTAATGGCATTAATAGCTAATCTAGGGAATATTATTTCAAATAAGATCCATGATCATCACCCAAATATTCTCATTAAGGAAGTAAACACATTGTCAGTGAAGGTATATGAAAATTTATGCACCTAAGGTCATGAAGATATTTCATTCTGAATTCCATTCACGTTTTTCACAGAGCAAGCTTAGTGAGATAATAAGTTTTTGCATTTTCTGTGACATGTAACACAGTTCTTAGTATACTACTATCATGGCTCCATGAAAAATGGTTAAAGGAACTGGTGAGAGCTCAAGTCAAAACACAGATGCCCTCTCAGACACATTGTTGAGAGCTATGCAAACCATAAAAACCTGGACGCAAGTATGCAATATCCTACAATATGAACTAGAAAATTGTCCATAAGAGTCAAATAATGAGGGGATCAAAACTCAAGCAACAAAGCTCAAATAAGTAGCTCAATCAGAGCTACATAAGATAGCCATGTGACTGAGGTTCATGTCATATAATGACATGATAGGCTGGGCCCTGGAGAACATTGATGTCGTGACCAGGACCATCTACAATTCACAGAAAGTTGTTGTTGGATATTTTCACCCAGAACATATACAGGTGATG
Organism: Picea engelmannii; assembly: GCA_009831015.1. Classification (NCBI taxonomy): domain Eukaryota; kingdom Viridiplantae; phylum Streptophyta; class Pinopsida; order Pinales; family Pinaceae; genus Picea; species Picea engelmannii. The sequence continues at coordinate 253,332 of ML801385.1, forward strand.
TACAAATTTTCCCCCACATTGAAACATAATTATAATATCACTTTCTTAGAGGAGTTTGATAAAGAAGAGTTCCCAAAAGGTGTAAATAATTACCCTGACTTGATCAAAGATTGGTGGCCATGCCCTGAGAAATTCAGAGAAGACAACCATGGAATATACACCACTCCATTAGAATCTCATATGATGTATGTGGTCATGATCCTCTGTAGACTTTTCGGGAGGGAAAACTCTGCCCACTTCCTGTTATCATGGGTACCGATCATGGATGAAGTTGCAGAGAGTTTTTCATCTAATTGGGCCAAGATATTATCTGACAGTTTGGCCAAGGAAATCATCGAATATCAGATGTTGAAAGGCAAAGGATGACCTACCCCATTTTTCATGTCATCATACCTTATCGATGTTGTTTGTTTTATGACACATTTTCCTTTGATGGGTTGGAGTTGGACTCTGACCAGTGCTAAACCTTTACATCTTTATCATTCAAAGCTACAATAAGATAAAGTGAAAGATTTCTTCTATGAAATATGCAATTATGTGATGGTGTTGATGCATGTTGTCATATATGGGTGCCCACCTCCCAGGATATCTGAAAAAATAGTGACCAACATGGGGAAGATAGCAGATTGGTATATTGAAGAGCATTTTTATTATATCAGGTTTTTTGGTTGTTCAATTTCTCTACATGCCTTGCGAAAGTTTCTACTAGACCGATTGGTGTGTCGTGAAGTAGCACATCAGACTGTGCTTGGGGGAATCAACAAGGAACTAAAGGAAGTGTAGAAAAATGTATGGCCCACTTTTCGAAAGTAGAGGCTGCAACCCTGGAGGAAATCAAACTTGTCAATGTAAAATTCAAGAAACACGATCCTCAAAAGATCGTAGGAAATCACATGGACCTTTACAATTTGAAAAGATACGAGCATGAATATTCTCCCCAGGATGATATATTCCAAGGAGAAAGATCCTATCGAAAATTTTGAGCCGAGTCCAAGCTCTGGCTCTAGATAAGTTGGTCAAATTCTATAATTTCCAAACGCACCGAAGAAATGGCCTTCCTAAATTCTTGCAGGGAGAAACCCCAAAACCTCTAGCTGCATAGAAAATTGAGGTCCATAGCTTAGAAACAAGGAGCTTGAGTGGACAGGATGCTCAAGAAAATTTGGAGGAGACTAAGGTTTTGACTCAGAAAGGAGACACCACATTAAAAAATCCACCAAGTGATCAAGCTAAAGCTCAGACTAAGGCCTTGATAAAAAAGGGAGAAGAAAAGCCACTTTCCACACCAGGAAAATCGACTACCAACACAGTCGGGAAACAACCATCCACCGAGAATAAGAATCCCTGTCCAATATATCATACCCTTACAGTTCAATAGAGGGAAACCAAGCGCTGAAGTAGTATTCATAGAAGATCTTACACCTATTTCAGTTGAAGAGATGCCCCCTTCTAACTTATTCTTCAGAAAGAAAAGGAGGGATGTGGTAAAATGATAAACAAACCAAAAAGAGGGCACAATTGTCAAGAGAGACAGGGTTCTATTTGATGGACAGGCCTTAGAAGAGGTAGACTTTTCTTCAGAGGTGGCGGGATCACTAGGAGATTTTGCAACAACAAACTAGTATTTAGTTAGGAACCTAAAATAACGATTGAAGAAGAAGGATCTACTGGTGAGCCAATTTCAAAATCAAGTCAAGACTGTGCAACATAATGTCAGGAGTGATATGAATAATATTTTTGAGCAGAGTAGATCCTGTGACAGATAGGAAATTTAATAACTCAAATCCAGTCTCGATGAAATGCATAAGAATGCACAAGCAAGTAGAGAATGGGTCGCTCAGTAGGGAGAGTTGGTAAAACGACTACATACCAAAATAAACCTAACTGAAAACATGGTTGTAGATATGGTAGTTTTCCAAGCTCATGCACTAGAGGTGCGTGAAAAACTAGAAATAGAAAAATAAAGATTTTTTGCTAAGGTGGAAGCTGTCCAAAACCATTTTCAGGTGGTAGACAAATCCTTAAATAAAATTTGTTTAAAGGAGAGAGAGGCCATCACTGCTCGAGCTACTTTCTAGAAGGAAGTTGTGGCATCAACAAAAGAGGAAGTAGCCATGGTCTCTATATTGTCTCTTTCAGAGAAAACTAGAGGTGATATAATACTAAAGAACTCAGAGTCTAACATAGTTGAAAGTAAAATATTAGATAAAGAAGTGAAGAAAGCTTGTGAAGAAGCATTCCATTCACTCGACAAAGGGTCATTAAGCATCGAAAAATATAATATCTCTGAGGTCCTGGGGAAAGTTGACATAGAAAAAAATCAACTTAATTTTAGGACAAACATGGAAGAGGCTCAGGCTAAAATCTTGCAGTTGAAACAAATTGATATTACCCAGATCCATAAATGGATAGTCGGTCCTAGTCTGCAACTAAATTCTACACACTCAGAAGACAGGAGAATGGAATATAAGCTACCTCACTTAGAAAATAAATTATATATTTTTGAGGCAAATGACTCAACAAAGCCTTCCAGATTGGTAGTACAGTTTGTAGGCAAATGTGTGCAATGTGTCAAGTAGAGGAAAGCCAACACATCTGGGAAAAAATGAGACGAGGTGGGCATATCATGTACTCAGATCATGATTAGAGACCATCTATTTCCGAGTTGGAGAACAAGAAGGAGAAATGTCTCTGCCAACATGGCGAAGAGACAGGGGAGATGCAAGTGAAGCGTTTCAAATTTCACATATTGTAATATTTATTGTTTTAGAAATAAGGAGAATTCCAACCACTTAGGGTTGAGAACATTTTGTATAAATATATATTTCAAACACTTAACATAGGTTTATTCTTTCCATATTGTAACTAAAAAAACTCCTCTTTTTGTGAGTATTAATACAAGTGTAGACATGGATTCCAAATTTTGTGCAGTTTGAGTTATGTGCTTCTTTTGTATTCCATATCTCTAGTTCTCTTTATGTTACTCCTTGGTAAGTGAGTGTTTACAATTTAGTATAATATCTACTGTAATCACATTTTATTAGTTATTTGATAAGTAAGTATTTTTTCCTCTATATTCACTGTAAGTAAATACAAGACCTGCAAGCTACTTGGATCACGGTATCTTATATCCTTTCAAGGGTGCATTCTACATTTTCTTCAACTATGAACATTGTAAGATTCATATGTCATTGATGACTCATTTTGTTTAACATTTTTGTAATTTTCTCTCGTATCACTTGATTTTATTACTCGACTTAGGCGATGAAACATGGCCTCTTTTCTGTTCAGTTATTAATTTCATTTAAGGGTTAATTCTCATATAATTAACGAAAGAAAAATCACCTTTTAAAACATTCCTTAAATTCTTGAGGCCTTGACATTACTCTTTGATCCTTAAGTGTAATATCATGAACAACATGAGGTTAGTGAGATATGGATCTATGGCTTGTGGGCCTTTTTCTTCTTTTGTCCACCACTGGTGTGCTCCCCTAGCCACTTCTCCTAGGTAGCTGATGGCTCAGGACTAGGGGGTCTCTAGGTATCCCCTGCAGTGGTTGTCCCTGTTTCTCTGGCCTCAAGAATATCTTGGGTTCTTGTCCCTTTCTCTTCCTCCTCAGGGACTTCCTGTGTCCCTGCGCCTATTTCTTCCGCCTCAGGGATTTCCTGGGACCCTGTGTCTATCTCTTTCGCTCACACTTCTTCCATTGAGTGTATGGGTGGTTGTCTTGTGTGTGATGGAGCCTGTGTAATCCCCCTTGGTGGTCTATTATGTGTGCACAGTTTCTTCTTGGTTGGGGTGATTCCCCCCTGTTGGCCTTGGGAATTTCTCTTCTTGGTTCCTTCCATGTTGGTACCAGTTTGGTGCCCTAGGGATGGTCTATCCTCCATCTGAGGTCATGTGCTTTGTAATATGGTTGGAATATAGGGTAACTTCCATTATTTAGGACACTCTTGGACCTCCCTTTGGATTTATTCCTGTGTGACGTAGTATTTAAGTTGTAGCCATTCCTTTTCTTTGTCATGCTTGGCTTGCATATATAGACTCTGGTGCATTTCCATGAAGTTGGAAACCTGTCCAAACTCATGGATAGTCTCTGGTGTAATGCACCATGTATCTGCAATAAGTTATTGCATCTCTGCGAAATACCTCGCAAATGTGTCCATATTTATCTTATTTCTCTTTGGTTCTATGTTGTTGCGTAATGATGTGTAGTGCGTTGTGCCACACTTTCCTAGTCTCTCCAGATATGTATTGTATACCGATTCTTTCCAACCAATGAGGCCAATGATGATGAGTAACCATGAGTAGTGGAAATTAGAGCCCCAATACTATGTGTCTTTGTAATCCTCCAAAAATGATTTGAGGAGGTATGGGGCCCAGCTCATCGAGCTCCCCTTTCCACACTACATGGTGGTGATGACCACACCAGTTGGTACTTCCTCTTTTCAACACTTGCACATTAGTTTCCACCTGAGGAGTCTAGTAGCAAACCTTGTCGTAGGATAATTGATGTCATTGATATTGATTCACCTGTTGTCTCGTTCTACACCATACTTAGCCTTGATATCATTTGAGATGGTCTTGGCTCATGTTTTTTCCTCTAAGTACTTCTCCAAATTTTCTCCACCTATGGGTAGCCCTGTGATTCCTGTGATGAGGTCCATAGTGATAGGCACTAGCTTATCCATCCATAAAATTCTTCCATGGACACATGCAAGCAATTTCTTGATGCAGGCATTGATAGTATTTCCCCTCCCAAAGTGTGGGGTGTCCAACAAATTCATGATTCCAGTATTATACAACCCCAGGTGTTATCACTCCAAGAAACCTTTTGTGGCTGTAGACCAAAGGTGTTTGGTAACTTCAAGTCAAAATGTTTTTTGTGTTTTGTGTATGTGGATCAATGGGATAACTCAGCAGCAATATGATATACAGACAGTCAAAATGAGAATAAAATGAAACAGTGCTCTCAAGGATTAATAATCAGTTAATTACTTGAAGTGGGCAAAGAACAAATGCTTATAAACCAAGTACACAAGGTAGGGTTTAATAAACACTGAAGAAACTATTAATTTAGTTATGAACTAACTAATGAGATAACAATCATTTGTAGCTAAAACAACATGAATTAAAGTGCAGAAAGAAGGTGGAAAACTGACATCAATAGAGAGAGGAACCTGTGATTTGTATTAACATCAAAAGGTATGTTTACAATAAGGCATTTTTTTAATCCAAAATCGAACCCTTTGTGCTCCAAATGTCTTTGGATTTATAGCCTTACAAAATGAAATCTAGATCCTTGAAAGATGGATCAGATTTGCTAAAAATAGTCAAATCAAAATAGATACAACAAGTGTAGGATGAGATCCTACAAAAATGGATTTAAAATACTAAAAATTGAAATTCAAAACAAAATAGGAAAAGATTCCTATTTAAGGGGTCAAACTCAATCTTGAAAATCTTCATGTCCTCCAAACTCTTTCACATATGTAGAAAACCTTCCAAGGATGATGCATCTTCATAGGAAATTTGAATTTTCCACCTTTGGCAAAAAAGATAGTTTTTTGCTCATAAAATAGGTCACTAACTTTACCTTTCCACCTTCTTAAACACATAATACATCAAGATAAAACCTTAAATATGATGTATTTGATCATTATACATATTTAGAAACCAACCTTGAAAGATTTGGTTGAGAAAAAGTCAGATCTGGGCAAAAATATGACCTTGTTGCCATGTAACAGGTTTCGCCAACTAATTTTTCCTGAATCCGCCCCTTTAGCTGGTGAAAAGAAGAGCTTTCACCAGCTAACTAGCAAAGCTCAAGGCAGAATAGCTGGTGAAAGTGCATATTTTTTAAATGAAAACTGCCTTGGGAAACATCGAATTTCTGAGTCATGGAGAGTCTGTTTTGCATGCTTGAATAGTTGATTGACATCTAGAAATCCTAAGCTTTCCAATGGTACTTTAAAATCTACATTTGGAGCTTAGGAAGGTAGTCAAAAGTTCCCCGCAATATTAGGCATCATTTTTCAAACAAATTTCAGAATGAATTATTTGATCGCTAACACCAGGATCCACTGCATCGGCTTTATCAGTGGCATGCCTGATGAGCCTACTCCCATAATATCTAGGTAGACCTGTGATGACAAGTATGGGAATTTAGTGGAATCGGTCACATCATGGTCAAAGTATTTGATGGAAGTGAATCTGTCGACCATGTCATCATCCACTTACAGTATGCTTGGAATTTTTGGAAAAACTAAGGTCCCTTCTCCCTGCGGTTGTGACCCTCTATGCGTGCTTCTCTCAGCTTGGCCCTTCCATTTAGATTGCGGGGATGAGGCCGCCACCTATAGTACACCCTCATGTACTACTTCCTATACTACTTCTGGTTCATGGCTCTATGGCACTGATCTTGTGGCCTACTCGGTCTGTTGTTTCCCATTCCCCCTCAAATTATCAGACTTAGTTCTTTTGGGGTCCTCCTCCATCAGTCTAGCCTGTTGTGCTGGGTTTTTCTTCTCTTCTACTGTCACTAGGTTTGTTTCATACTTTGGTGTGTGGATTTCATCCACATCCACCATTATAGGTTCTTCTTTCTCCCTTGCGTCTATCTCCCGAGAAGTACTACGTGTGTTCCTCCCGGCTCTCCAACTCATGGCAGTGACATTTTGTCGTGGTCTAGGATCGAAATCTATGAACTCGACAATTGCTCAGTCAAATTCTCGCTCTAGCTCTTTTCCACTCAAACATGCATTATCCCCTTAGCAATTTACAAAATGATTGGCTTTCCCCCCCTTTTTTCAACTTTATAGCGAGACGGTGGAGTGACAATTGTTCTGCACTAACAATTGTCCCTTTTTCACTTTTGGCGGTGTGTCCTATGTGTGGTACCATTGTACGTGTTAAATGTTGTCCTTTGCATCTTATCTTCGAATTTTTTCCCTTTCCGTCATGCTACGGTCATTACTTCTTTGTATGGACTATTGCAATTCCAATCGTCACTGCCAGTTGGCGCCTGTTTTCCACAACTGTCATTTTCCGAATTGCCGCGTTGTTCGATCGTCAGTCCTTTTTCTGACGCATTGGGATTTTTGGGCACGCAAAGTCCTCAAATTATATACCCTTTCATTTTGGCACAATATTCTTATTTCCGTTGTGCTAACTCAATGACGTGTGCACGCTGACTCGTTTTTTTTTCTTTTGGTGACACTGATTTGCTCTCCTGTGTGCGTGGATTTCTGCATGGTGTTTTTTTTTTTTTTTTTTTTTACTGCGTGGTAACTATCAAGTTGTTGGTGGTAAACTATCCTTGTACAGCTTCAATCGACTCCCATTTACCATTCCTCTAAGTTTTTTTCCACCTAAGTCCTTCAACTATACAACTCCTCCGTCTGTGATAGTATTGACCTCATATGGTCCCAACCAATGCATTCTGAACTTTCCTGGATGTTGAAAAAACTTGTTTTCATATAGTAGGACTAGGTCTCCTTCCTTGAAAATTTTTCTCTTGATATGTGATTTGTGCCAAGCTTTGTCCCTTGCTTTCTGAACTTCTTGGTGGAATCCTTCTAGAATCCTATCTTCTTCCATGTTCATTAGCTAACCTAGCCTTTCTTGCACTGTGCCTCATTTTGTCATGTTCGTAATCACTGCTATGCGTAGATTGGGTACAAAATATTCTAGTGGCACCAATGCTTCTTGTACATATACCAATCTGAATGGCATTTGTCCTGTCACTTTCTTGCAGGTAGTTCTATATGCCCATAACACTGCTGGTATCTTTGAATCCCATTCATCCCTATTGACATTGCAAATCTTGTTTAAGTCATTCTCTAGGGTCCTGTTGAAGGATTCCACTGTTCCATTTTCCTGAGGATGGTATGGCATAATTTTATTATGGTAGACCTCGAATTATTCAGTTAGAGCTCTAATAGTGTTGTTGATAAAGTGAGTTCCTTGGTCACCCATCAGAATCCTCGGACATCCAAATATTGTGAGCACATGTTCAAACAAGAAGTGTGTTGTTGTTTCTATGCTGGAATCTTTAACTGTTCCACTGCCCAGCTTGAGAGGTATTTCGTCGTAGTGATAATGTATCATGTGCCTAATCTTCTTGCGGGTGGGTGAATTGGCCCAATAAAATTGATAGCCAATTTTTCAAACACTTGTGGCATCACTTGTGGATGTACGGGCATCTCATCCCATCTATTTGGTTTGTCAACCCTTTGACAAACATCGCATTATTGACAATATTCCTTTTCATCTCTATGAATAGTTGGCCACCATAATCCCACATGCAGTACCTTCTGCATGGTAACTTTTCCTGTATAGTTTCCTCCTGCTATTCCTTCATCGACTTATGTTACTATCCTAGCCTTTTAGTGTTCTAGCATGCATCTTCTCAAGATGTTGTCTGCCCCCATTTTATATAAGTGCCCGATGATCAACCAGTAGTCGTTTTCTTGGACAACCATATTTTTCCTTTGTGCGGTGTTAAATTTTTGTGGCGCAGTCTCTGTACTTTAATACTCGATAATGTTGGCAAAATAATTATCTGTGATCTGAACTGGAAATAACTATGCATCAATGAAGGTATCGTCTAAGTTTGTAGGCTCCTCTCCATTAGTGACCCTTGAAAAATGATCAGGTCTTGCATTCATCTTCCCTGGTTTAACTATGACTTCAAAGTCAAATTCTTGAAACCACAGTAACCATCGACAGATTCTCCCCCCCAACATTGGGTTGTTGACTAGGTACTTAAGGGATAATGATCTGTGAACATCTTAAAATGTTTTCCAAGTAGGTAATTCCTGAACTTATGAAGTGAGTAGACCATAGCTAAACATTCTCTTTCTATGGTATTGTAATTTTTCTCAGAGTCTGACAGTTTCCTTCTTGCAAATGCTATGGGATGGTCCAAATCCCCTGCTCCTGGTTGTGCCAGAATAACTCCCATGGATATGGTTGATGCATCTACGTGTACATGGAATGTCTTCTCCCAATATGGAAAGATTAAGATGGGTGTTGTGACCATCTTCTCCTTCAGAGTGTCCAATCCGTGCTAACATTCCTCATTCCATTGAAATTTAGTATCCTTGTTGAGCAATTTCTCCATTGACGCAGTGATTTGTGCATACCCCTTTATAAATTTTCTGTAATATCCTGTATGTCCCAATGTGGCCCTTAACTGGTGCACTGATTTTGGTGGTGGTAAGTTGGCAATGAATACAATCTTTGCAGGATCCACGATCAAACCTTTTGTGCATACTATGTGACCCAACTGAATGCTGAAGGGTGTTCCAAATATAGATTTCTTAATGTTCAAGGATATTTGTCATTTCATGTATCTTTCTAACATCAGACTCAACACCTCTACATGATCCTTCAATAGGTTGTACACTGTCCAACCATCCAAATATATATCTAGAAACTAATGGATGAATTCTTTGAAGGAAACAATGACTACTCTGGAAAAAATTGATGGTGGATTCTTCAATCCAGAAGGCATGACTATGTACTGGTAGGATCCCCATTCTGTTGTAAAGGTAGTCTTGTACTGATATTCTGGTGCTATATTTATTTGGTGGTAGCCTGAGAATCCATCAGTGAATGAGTATGCTTCCTATCCTCCCGCATTTTCTAGGACTTCATTTGTAAAGGGTGTAGGGAAGGGATCATGTAGGTAAGCATCATTGAAATTTCTCAGATATACACAGATTCTTATGCCTCCTTGCTTCTTCTCCTGAACTACCTTAGGGATTATCCATTTTGATTCTTCTATAGGTTCTATGATTCCTACTTCCAACATTATGTCGATTTCTTCTCTTACTTTCTGCTTGTATATGGGGTTCAATTTGTAAGGACTTTGTCTTATAGGTCTTGCCTCTGGTTTGAGAGGGATCTTCATATCTCCAATTTCTCCTGCAATAATACCCTCCATTTCTATGAAGGTCGTTGGGAACAGGTCATTGTATTCATACAGTAACTATGTTATCCTTTCCACTATTTGCTCATCCCAATAGTCCCCAATGCTGGCCCTTTTTGGGATTCTCAATTTTCCCAATGTTGACTTTCTTCACCTTGATCGGTGTAGAAATTACTTCTAATTATAGGGGTGGACCTTCCACTTCTCTTTCACCTTCAACTTCCTTTATCTAAATATCATGCAGATCGTCTTCATAAGGTCCGTCTTCCTACACATGGTAGCATTACAACAATTCTTTCACTGTCTGTTTGTTCTGTTTTTGTTCTTTTTTTATGAGTTCAACTTCTAGTTCCTTGATGAATATCACCCCTCTTATATTCTTAAGTGTTGCATCTATTTTGGGGTTCTCATGCTCGAATGTGAAAGTGACTGTAAAGTTATGATGCAATACTGGCCAGCTATTAGTTCCTCTATGCAATTCTTGGTCTGTGTACCAGTTTGCTGGGATACCCTCTAATGTGTGTATAAAATTCTAAGTCCATTCCTTTAGGGGTGTCATTTTCCACAATGCTCTGCACTTCTCCAAGTGCTCTGATGGTGCCCCCTGTCTATTGTATTTATGAGTTGCGCTCCTCTTTTTTTCTACACCAAATCTTATGCGCAATAGTATTTTGCATTGGTTGTTGTGGGTGGTAAATCCCTCCTACAAACTAGCATTAAGGGTTTTATCATGCATGCATAAATGACCTAAAGTCTCCTACTTTTTACCAACATCCCTAGCATAACTCCCATTACTCATATACAAATACAAGTCTAAAGAGATCCAGTTATTGTACCTTAGTTTCCATGTTTGATGTCGATCCCTTTAACGCTTGGTCGCTCCTTGAATGCAACTCTCCTCCCAATGCTGACCTGAATTCATAAAAGACAAACAAATAAATTCACATGCATATAACCTATAAACTAATGGGTTAGAGATTCTATCACAATATAATAAAATTTAAATATTGACAATCTCATATGGCGGGATGGGAAAAGTACTTCTTTTATTAATCTCACAAAAGTAACCTTACAATGGTGAGATTGGCCATTGCTCCTTGAATTTGGTCTTGGGCTCCTCTTCAACTGTGCTCCAATTGCTTCTGTATACACTTCTCTTCACACAATAGTTGCAAAAGGTTGGGGCAAGGGGAATACTAAATCGGGTATAGTTTCTTTGCTATGATTTTCCTCCTTCCAAATGGGACCCCTACCCGTCATTTTATATGATAGAAAGGGCTAGGTATTTTCTCGAGTGACCGACTATGGGTGGTCATTTGGTTTAGTTAACTTACCCAAAACTATGTGTTATGTCTGCAACTTTCCATTTTTCATGCTTTTTAGGTATACGCGGGTTGTAGTGGGTCAGCCGGCATACACATGTGTGTAGTAGTGGAGCAGGGCACGTATGCCTTTAAAAAGAGTGTTTTTTAAGAAGTTATTCAGTAGTGGCTTGGCAAAGAAGGAAAATGAGATGGCCTGATGCCAGGTAAGAATGTCTGGTGCAATTTAGGTTTATAATAGATGCCCCCTAATGTGTGATGTCAAAAGAGCATCTGATGGATGAAATACATTATCAATCTTCACCAACGTACCAAACAAGTGAGCCCAGGAACCATAATTCGGGAGGTGCGATCTGCAAAATAAAAATTGTCTCATTGAGGCGGGCATACCCATGCTCGGAATGAAACAAAATCATGGCTACCAATCAAATACACTATAGATCCATGTCATATAACTATATAAAGTGTTTTCGAGACCAATACACAATGGATATACATCTTGAAATAAAAAAAGATATACATGTATAGTATCCATCTTTAAGAAGAGAATAAGGCCTGATGGCTAGAGATGAGGCCTTCAAAGCTCAAGAAACAGCTTCAAAATATTCACAACTTAGGTAGGAGTGTAATATGAGTGTACGACTTCACTACCTAGAGGTCTTCGACGACTTTTCAAGAATGAACTAGAGGATTTTGAGGATCAGGTTGAGGGCTTCATGGATTTCGAGCAGAGTCTTGATTGGGATTTTGGGACGACCGAGCATGAGAGTAAGAGACAATCTGTAGAGGGATCTGACTCAAGCTTGGTAATAACTTCCCTTGGAAAATAGCATGACAAAAGATGAGACTCAGGAAACATGATATTTTGACATAAGTTCACGATGCAGGAGGCACCGCAAACTCTCCATATGTTTGGAAGAATAACCAAACGAAGGAGGACACAACTCTATGTAGCGATAATACCTTCCTAAGGTCATATTAAATCCCAGGGTTTGGAGAACAAATGAAAGGATGTGCTTTTTCCAATGGAAACTCATTATGCTACCAATAAAAATAAAATACTTTTCCCTTCCTCTTTTTGGGGTATATTTGATTTTTTTGTCCTTTTTAATAATTTTGGAAACCTTGAAAAAGAATAAAAGAATTCTATGTTACAAAGGAGGATCAAGTGTTGCAGACATACTAGTTCCAAGCGCATGGAACACATGGATTCTCAGGGAAAAGGGACATATGCAAGAAGAGGACACTCAGGAAAAATCCTCCATGGGCCAAAGGTGTCAAGACATAGAGGCAAAGTGCTACAGGGCTTGTGTATAAGGCATGTTTCATATGGTTCAGTTGAGAGAAACATGGAGCCGACATTAGGCCAAAGATGTAGGTATGCAAACGTGATTAATAAGACACTTAATGGTAAGGTCCTTCGATGTAAGTTTAACGAGCCTAGAGAAGGTAAGCTCGATGGTTTTTCATATTTAGAGAGTCTGAAAAAAGAATAAAAGGAGACTCCACTGGGGTACCTTTTTCGAAGATAGTCTAATTGGCTTGGAAAAGGGGTAAACTAGCACCGACCAAATGTCTATTCAAAAACCATTTTAACGAGTGTGATAAAGAAGAGATCACTCGACATTTTTTTCATTTTTAAGGAGTCTGAAAAAAGCTTAACTATGGACTCCATCAAGAATGTTCTTCTAGACCAATTTAATGAGTGTGAAAGAATAAGGGCACTCGACGATATTTTCAAGTTTAGGGATTCTGAAAAGAGCTTAACTATGGACTCCGTGGGGGTTCCTTTTTCATAAATTTAGTCCCTCGGGCCCAAAAAAGGGTTAAAATCATACCTGAGAATACTCTTATAGGGAACCGAAGCTCCTAGAGTATACCTTTGTTCGTACAGTTGACCATCCAGACCGAAAAAAGGGGCAAACTATCATCGAATAGACGTGACTTCAAATTTCAGTTTAGCGAGCATGAAGGTCAACAAGATCGCTCGACAATCGTTTCATTTTTAGAGGTTCTGGAAAGGGATTAAAAGAAGACCCATTATGTTCCGGGAATCCCAAGGGTGAGGTCAAGAGTGATAATTCATCATGCAAGTGAGGATCAAATTCATAATCAGGATAAACTAATAAGGACTCTAGAGCCTATAGTCATTAGTGATGGCATGGACACCAAAATGCAACCATGATCTAGCTAGGGAATCCATGTTTAGGTAGGCTCTACCACTAAAAATATGAAACTTCTAAAGCAACAATGATGGTTCCGTGTCACAAATCGGTGGGATCGATCCTATGGTGTAGTGATAAAGACACCAAGATGCATAAAATGGAGGTGGAATCCTAACTTAAATCCAACAAGTTAGAAAAACCAACTTTTTACCAAAGGACCTTCAAAAAGACCCAAATCTCCAAAAAGTTTCCCAATACCCAAAGTAACACTTATTGTAACAATCCATAGAAAACTCCTGAACCATACTAAATGATTTTCAATTTAGAAAAAAAAGAAAAAAGGGTCCAAAAAATTGACAAAAAGTGGCCAAAAATTCTATCAATAGAAGCAGGCAACTCATTATCACTATTGCAAATTGCGAAATTGACTGTGGAGCCAAAAACACCTCTTTGTCAAAAGTGTTGATTCCAGAATCTTCGGTGGATGGAACGAGCTTTCAATTGGACCAAGTAAGTACATACTAACCCCCCTTACATCTCCATTATTTATTTAAGAATTTCATTTTGTTTTTTGGGGGGGTATTGACCTTTAAAATGGTCGGCCCTACGCATACATGGGTTGTCTTAGGACATCCAGGGTATGCCCACGTGAAAAGAAAATATTTCACATGGGAATACATGACTTTTTCAATTACAGCCCATGTATATTGTCACTCATAGGAAAAAAATTAAAGAATACAAGGGCTAATCCCTCCTGAATTTGTCAATTGCAAAATGTATGTTCACTGGAGGGAGAGAGAGCATAAGGAATTTGATGTTGCGGTCTCAAATAACCCTAATGTGGTAGCTTCTCTAGCTCAATGTGGCTTGTTTAAGTTCTTCCAGAGTGACTTTATGTGGGCACAACCTAGGTTGTTGGATTCCTTGATTGATTACTGGCACTTGGATGCGGAGGCATTCATGCTTGAGGGGCAGTCGTTGACTCCAATGACTGAAGATATCTACTTTCTGACTGGCCTCTCAAGGAGAGGGGAACCAGTCAACCTTCGCATGTTTCCTTTTGGGCCTCACAACATAGAAGAATTGATTAACCTCCATTGCAAGGTAGGTACTAACATGGTGGGTACTTAGGTGTTGGTTCATAATATCAACAACCTATCGTTGAAAGCGATAGTTCTACTCATTGGGAGGATTACCAGATCCACAGTTGTACACCAAGCTTCCAGGGCGCACATGAATTGTGCGGTTCAGTGCTTAAATGCACAAATATTTGACTAGAGTACTACATTACTTGACTGCATGAAAAGGAAGTTGACAGAGTGTCAGATGTGGAGGCACAAAAACATTGGATTTGGTACTATCCTTTGTGCTTTCTTCTTCGAGAGGGTACCTAGTCTGAGTTTGAGGGAGATTTATCGAGGGCATGTAGCCTCCTCTCCAGCAGTGAACAAATGGGTGGCATTTTTTCCACGACAGGGAGGAGGGAGGACTATTGAGGCCTTTGAGGACAAGTTTTTCGATTGGTGGTCCTGACAGATTTCGGCAATAGAGGACTATCCCTATGCCGTAATTGACATTTCCAGGGACCCGGACATGGGCGTACCTCCCGAAGTGGTACGAGGAGATATAGGTAAGTTTTCTTTTCAATTTTTTTTAATTTTTATGTTGTTTTTATATATATCATTTTTTTGTATACCAGATTAATTGACAGATATGTGTTTGTTGTGTGTAGATGTGGGACTGGTGTGTCCAGCGGATTTTGCAAGGACTAGGCAACGTCCTTGACCAGAGGCTGCACCAGCCGCAGCCGGTGGACCAATAACAACAGGGGGACCTCGAGCCAGTGAGGCTGAGATATTTTTGAGATGGGTAGAGAGGAACTTTACCTCGCTTACTCACATAGTCCCCATGGCAGAGATCGAGGATCTGTTGCCATCTATGCAGCCTCATGTAGTGGGGGCACCACAGAAGTGGGTCCAACTTTTTTGGTGTTTGTCAAACACCGTTGATCATTATAACAGGGCCAACATGGCCCGTCCTTAGTTAGGTTGGACAACTTACGTGCTGAGGGAACTACTTGTATATCTTTTAGGGCATAAACCCTGTGACTTTCTATTGGACGTATTTTTGAGGCGCTTGCACCCACCCATGTACTCTGATATTTTTGATATTATATATGGATTTTTATGTCTTTTTATGTATTATGGATTACATTTACTTTAAAAATGTATTTACATGTGTATGTGCATGTCTTTATTACATGTGTTCAAGATGCCAATCTAATATTTGATTAGCTAGAGTATCTATAACTTGATTTAATCTCCTAGGAACATGAAAATATGTAATATAATCAAAGTTTAGTTCTAAGCGACGCGCCCTAAGGAATCATGGGTGTAGAGTAGGATCATGAACACGGTAGACTCCATTTAATCGAGACACAACTAGTTGAGCATCTAAATAGACCTGAAGGTGAGAGATACCAAGTGACAAAGCGTCACGAAGTAACTCAATAACTACGTTTGTGGTGTCGCCTAAACATATACCTCCTAAAGATAGAAACTAGCCCTGAGGTGTGAAAATCACCCAAGCTGCGGAGGCAAGCCTCCGAGTGTGTCGACTAGTGCCGTCCACGAATCCAACAAACACCTTTGATTCACTTGACATCTGCCACAGTGAAGAAGATGACATCAAAAAACAACACGTCCATAAAACCAAAAACCCAAAAAGTAATAGTACAAAGACTATACATATATTACAAAAATTCACCCAAGGTGACCCACCTATGAGTAATACTTCTTGAGGTAGATACCATTTCTAGGCTCCACCAAAACATTTCCCTCAAAGTCCACCAGACAATAAGCACCCTTCTATAGTACTTATTTCACAATGAAAGGTCTGAACCACATGGGTTTGAACTTGCCTTCCCCCAAGGGGTCCTTATCTTGGTCATAGACCAAGACAAGGTCGCCTTCAAAGAAAATCCAAGGATGAACGAACCGATCATACTGACACTTGAATTTTTGTTTGTGAGCCTCGTTAGACAAGGTCGCATCACGATGTTGTTCATTGAGTTGTTCGAGGTATAGTAACTGTTCTTCAAGTGGTGAAGTATCTGGAAATAACTGTACTGCCAAATTTAACGATGGGATCTAGCATACTATAGGAAAGACTGCTTCTAGCTCGTAAACAAGTTGAAAAGGTGAGAAACTGGTCGCAGTCTTAAAAGACGTTTGGTAAGCCCATAATGTCGAATATAACATCAAATGTCAATTTGACTTGGCCGAATTGATCGTTTGTTGTAGAATGGTTTTAAGAGATTTATTTACATCTTCCACTTGACCATTCTCTTGGGGGTAGTAAGGTGATGAATGTTCCTATCTCAACCCAAGATTTGATGTTAACTCGGTCATCATTTTTTTTTGAAAGTGACTGTCATTGCCGGTGACAATCTCTCTCGGGACACCAAACCTTGCGATTATCTGGTTGAACAAAAAGAGAGTTGTTGTCTCCCCGTCATCTTTGAACGTTGGCATAGCTTCGACCCACTTGGTGAAGTATTCTATTGCTACGATGATATAGTGGTGCCCCCTTGTTGAGGGGGGGTTGCATGTAGTGTAATCGATCCCCTGTTTAGTGAAGGGACCAACGGTAATAATGGGAATCATGGGAGCAGGGTGTGCCCTCATATTCCAAGAGAAGATATGACACGGGTGGCACTTCTTGATCAATTCAACACAATCTTTGATTAATGTCAGCCAAAAGTAACCGACTCATAGAATCTTATGGGTTGTTTCCAACCCAGACAAATGACCACCACATGCTCTAGTGTGGCAATCGTTAAGCATGATTTTCGCTTCTTCATGAGTGAGACATCGACGAAGGATGCAGTGTACACCACGATGATACAATGTGTCCTCGAGTATGAGATACTTCTTAGTCTGATGGCGTATACGGTGACGCTCATCACGAGAAGCAAAGGCAGGACACTTCAAAGTCTGGAGATAGACAATCACATCTCCATACGAGGGGTCAGAAGACATGATAAAAAACATATCTCCTTTGATAGGCGACTCATCAGGTATAACAACACCTGATTTGATCGGAAGTTCTGATATGAGTTCTGCAAAGACCATCAAATTTTTGGATTTCTCCAAAACGAATTCCAAGTCGAATTCCTGGAGGATAACTATCCATCTGCTAATTTTTCCATCTATGACTCGTCATTGTTAGGACCACATATTGTACTCTTTTTGCCCATACTTTTTGCTATTATTTTACCCTTCATCACCTGCATTTTGACTTATACTATCATTTCACCTGATCATTCCAAGGTATACAACGTCCTTTCTCATTATTTTATGCTT
>ML801385.1:271217-297741 GCA_009831015.1 Picea engelmannii
TACTACAACACTAAGTGCTTTTGGAATTGAGCATATATAGTGCGCAGCTATCTTTGAAACAAAAGACTTCCCTGGGTTGATAATTTATGTTTCACTTGGTTGTTTGAAATTAATTAAGCAATTATAGTGACCAACAGTCATGTCAATACGTATTGAAATGGATTTACGATGGCAGTGAAGGTGGTCTTACAAAACAAAATATAATGACAGAACCATTGGACAACATGAATTGCTACCAATGCAAGTTTTTCAATATGGGAATAATTGAGTTCCGGTCCAACTAGGTCTTGTCTCAGGTAATAAATCATGTATTTTGATATTACATCATCCTCCTGAACTAAGACCATACCGATGGTTGGCTCTACAGTGGCCAAGTATAATAGGAAATACTTACTATAATTGGGTGGCTGAAGTAGAGGGGATGATATGAGGGCTCTTTTCAATTTTGTGAAAGAGCGTTGAGCGGCTTCGTCCCAATGAAAAGGAATGTCCTTTTTCAATAAATGCATAAAACCCTTTGTGATCTCGACATAGTTTGCGATGAAATGCCATAGAAAATTCTCTTTTCCCTGTAGACTCTGAAGCTGAGGTATGGTGCATGGGGAAGGAAATTGAACTATTGCCTCAACCTTGAGAGGATCGACCATGATCCTTGTTTTTGAAATGATGAAACCTAACAAATGACTTGATGTGACACAAAAACTACACTTGTTTGGATTCAAGCGGATTCAGTAGTAGTGACATCGTTCAAGGATAAGTCAGAGGTGTTCTAGATGATCATCTCTCTTATGATATCATGATGCTAAATCATCCAGATAAGCCTTGAATATATGTTTGAGTTCGTGGAAAGAAAAATACATGGCCCACTGAAACGTAGCTCAAACATTTTTCAGACCAAAAGGCATCTTACGATAGGCGAATGTACCCCATGGACAGATGAAAGAATTTTTGTGTTGGTCTTCAGGTTTGATTTGTATCTGATTGTATCTTGAAAAACCATCCATGAATGAAAAGGCCTCGCATCCTCCGTAGTCATCGACTATCGGATCAATAAATGGTGTGGGGAAATTATCTTTTGGGCAGACCTTGTTCAAATCACGGAAGTCCGTGCATATGAAAATTGTACCCTATTTTTTATTGACTGGCACAGGATTCGATACCCATTGAGTCAATTGGATGGGGTAGATGAAACCAACTTTAAGTAGTTTCTCTACTTCAACCTTGATAGCTGCTGCTTTCCTAGGATTGGCTGGACAAAGCTTCTGCCAGACCTGCTTGACATTAAGATAAGTTGTGATTTCATGTTCGACAATTCTTGGGTCTATGCCTGCCATTTCCTCGTAAGACCCAGAAAAGATGTCACATAATTCTTTAAATAAATCTGTGTAGAGTTGAATCTCCTTGAGGGAGAAGTCCACTCTGACGAAGATATTCTCCACGATGCCAGGGGTTTTGGACATGTCAATAGGTATTGCTTTGGCTATTGTTTCCATATTTCCTTCAGCGTAAACTGTGTGTGTTGCCAAAGGATTGATAGGACAATATTTATCTCCATTCATGGTCAGAGTGAATTCTCTTGCTTCAATTCGTCTTAACTCTGGGAGGAGGTAAGATCTATGATGAAGATCATCCCAAAGTCTATCCAGACTAGTCATTGCCTCAATAATCGCTTCGATTGAAGGAAAGACTAAGTTTAAAGAATTTGTATTAGCAAGGGAACCTTGAGCCCAAATAGGCTCGAGAACTGGAACTAACTCTTGTGCTGGAGTTAGATCGGGGTCGACAGAAGCTCATTGAATTATCGAGTATGCAACTTATACCATAGACAAAGGCATGGCCATGCCATGGTGATCTATCCCTTCCATTGTAGCATATGGGGAAGGAAGGGTCCACAGATTGTGAAAGTATGTCATGCGAAACGACGAGATTGGAAAAGTTTTAGCCTGAGGTTGGTCGGGGACAACCATCATATAATGGACATTACCGGTCGGAGGTGGGTAATCGAAATTACCCATCAATTATGGGCACAAACCAACCCCTACATTGACGATGCCAGGCTGGGTTTTATCAATCATCAGGACTGTGGAGACTCCCGATGAAGGATTAGGATGAGAGAAGGATAACTGATCAATGGTCACAATCCAGCGCTCGTGAGGAAACAACAAGACCCGAAACACTGTTGTGACCACTTCTTTCATAGAATAGGTCCAACTCCTACCTAATAAAAGATTGTAGTTGAGGGATGCATCGACCACTTCAACTTTGACACACACGGCTTTTCCCCCTAACTGCACGTGGAAAGAGGGGATGATCCCACGTGGTCAGAAAGAATGACCATCAAAAGATATAAGTAGAGTAGGTGACAGAGACAAAATGGGTTGGCCGGTGGCCTTCCAACATGCCAAAGACATCACGCATGTCAAGGCAACCTCATCCACCACTGTATGAAAAATATTTTTGGTAAACGTTTTCGTGGTGTAAGCCACTACTATCTGAAAAATGACGTGGTAAGGAAGATGAGGTTTTAAGTTAGAGGTATCAAGAATGATCATTCCTATATTACAAGTCTCAACAAATCCTAATGCAGCTAACAGGGCCTTTCTCTGGGAAGGGAAACTCTGGAGGACTTCTAAAGTAGACATCGCATAAGGGGTTTGTGATAAATCCTCCACCACAGAGTAGTTATGGGCAGCCCTTGCATTTGGGTTGTAAGAAGCTTTCTTGAATGCACCTTTAGGGATGCATGTCATTGTTTTTCTCAATATGAAGAGGAAGAGGTGGGTTTTCGACTTCTTTACCCTTCTCAGAGGTGCCTATCTTTTCATAATCATGTTCCCTAGTCGTTATATGGGCATCACCTTTGATCATATACAAGTTTGCGAACGAAGGATTACTTGAATATGGAGGGGTTCCTTGACTGCCCCCTTCCAAGCTCAAGGAGTCTTGAGTTAGATTTTTCTTGTGTGGGAATGGGTTCATTAACACGACAGGCTGTTGTTGTGCCAATAACTTCTGGGCCTCCGCAAGCCGAGGGAACTGATGGGTCGGGTGGTCTTCCTTTCAAAGATTACAAGGATACTTTGACTTCTTATTTTCAGTGTCACCCCTACCAGCATTATCGATGGGTTTCTTATCCCCTTTACCCTTTTTCCATTGTTTCTTCTTTCCATCAGGCTGTTGGGTGGCCTTTGGGTTTGTCGTTTGCACACTATGTACATCCGACTTTTGGGTAGGAGGAGTAGCCAAACTAGTGGTTTGGTTGGCCATTGTCTATTGTATCGATAATTGTTGCAATTGATTTGACAATGGATCAACAGGCTTGGTTTGTGTTGAACCAATAATTCCATCAGTATGTGGTCCAAACCTTTGCCTAGTTTTGTCAAGGATTGACCTCGGTGCATCTGGAAAAATCTCATAGAGTAAACCAGATTGAGAGTAAATTAGCTCTAGCTGTTGCGCTCTCATTATCACGTCTTCCTAGGAAAACACTCCGGACATTGTGACGTCTTTAGATAACTAGGGTACCAAAAACTTAAGGAACCACTCTAGCAGGAATGCTGGTGGGACTGGCACTTTGATCAAACTCTTTCGGCGTCTCCATTCTCAAATATGATTCGAGATATGGTCCGCTTTTGCTTGCTCAAAATTGGCCAGCAATACTTTGTTGGCATTGTATCTCACAGGTAATTGGAAATGGTTTAGGAAATCCATTACCAATTAGCCAAAGGAAGAGTATCGTGAGAGGTCGAGCTCAATGTACCATTTCACAACACTCCCTATGAGAGTGCGTTGAAGCAATCACAACTGAATGGAGTCATGTCTTAATGATTTGGACGAGCACCATAAGTGGAAGGTAGTCACGTGATCACTAGGATCTTCGTTAGGCTTGGCCTCGAACTTTGGAATGTTTGAAGTCAACTTGGTTGGCATGGGAGGTCAACTTGGATCTTGACAGATGGGGTCATTTAAGAGCCTTGTCAAATCTAGCAAGTGCAGGGTTTCCAGAAATGGTAGTTTGGGTTGTGGATTATAACCGGGGAAAAAGGAGCCTGGGGTTTGACTAGCACCAGGTTACCAAGAAAAGTTAGGTTGCTGGCCAAGGCTCTGGTAATAACCATGATCGTGACCAACGTATGGATTGGGAACTTGTTGAGACATCATATGTTGGTTCCTGTAATAAGACGTAAAGGGAAAAGCTTGCATCGCATTCCAATGATTTTGGGAGGGGTTACCCCCTGCCAATCTAATGGGCATAGGCATTGGTCCTTGCCTGGGGTTCCACTGGGTATGGAAAGGGTTTCCCACAATCAACATCCCTAGAAAGGGGATTTCTCCCTGCCATGGATTCCAAGATCCTTGTGAGGAAGTAATTCCTAAGTGTGCCCCCTCTGCAGGAATAGTACCATGTATAGGATGTGGTTTTCCATAACTGGGGTTGCCCCTAACCAAAATGACAGATGAAAAGAAAGCATTGTTACCAAATGCGTCAAACAAAGAGAAAGGTGTCAAACCAACCGACATATTATAAGGAGGGAGTTCTTGACTACCTTCTCCATGTTGGGTATGTGTTATATTCTTTGAATGTGTGTGTGTGGGCATGTCAGATATGAAAACTGCGTCTGACGATTGCAGAAGAAGATAAGTGTATTACTTTGTTATGTTCTTTTCCAAACTCTTGGGATAATCTGGTTGTAGCAATAGGTAGTACCACTCAATCTACATTGAAGTATGAGGATGTAGTTTCATCCTTGTTATCTGAAGAGATGAGGCAAAAAAGAATGGATGGTCACAACACAAATGATTTATTTGTAAGAGGGCGTACCCAACACAGGAACCTTGGTAAGCCTTCGGGGTGGAGAACTAAATCTACAGGTAGATCTAAGTCTCCAAGAAAATCTTTGAGGAAATGCTGGAAGTGTGGTAAAACAGGGCATTATAAGAAATATTGCAATTCTAATAAGGTTGAAAAACCAAATGGATCTAATAGTACCTCTTCCACAGAGGAGACAACCTCCACTGAAGAAGGAGGTGATGTTTACCTAGCATCTACAAGTACACATGCAGACCATGATGTATCATTGATCAACTCAGGTGTGTCATACCATATGACTCCTCAGAGGGAGTGGTTCTCTAAATATGAAAAATATGATGGTGGTGATGTATTCCTCGGAGATGACTCGACATAAAAAATCTTGGGACATGGAAGGGTTAAGTTGCTACTAAAATATGGAAGGATTAGAACTCTCCCTAGGGTTATGCACATTCCAAAACTAGCCAGGAGCCTAATATCTGTAAGTAGGATGGATGATGCAGGAGTGGATACTGTATTTGGAAAGAACACTTGCAAGATGGTATGAGGAGCAATGGTGTTGATGAGGGGAGTTCGGTGTGGAACTCTGTACAAGTTGCTAGGAAGCACTTACACTAATGGGTGTAACAATTTTGTTTTCCTTGAGCAGACAAATAAAGAAGACAATACCTATATCGTCCCTGAAAAGAAGACCATGCTGCGGCATAAAAGATTGGGACATATTGGAGAAAAGGGCCTTCAAACACTACACGATAAAGGTATGGTTGAAGGTATGTCTAATTGCACTCTGGATTTTTATTTCTGTGAACATTGCATATATGGTAAACAAAATTGAGTAAGATTTCTATCTGGTGCTACAAGAGCAAAGGGGATATTAGAGTTAATACACAGTGATGTGTTTGGACCTGTTCCTGTTCCATCCCTAGGTAAATCTTTGTATTATGTTTCATTCATAGATGATTTTTCAAGGAACACGTGGATTTATTTTCTTAGAAAGAAATCTGAGGTATTTGATCAATTTAAAGAGTTTAAGGCTCTGGTAGAAAATCAGGCAGAGAAGAAAATAAAGGTATTGAGAACATATAGTGGTGGAGAATTATGTGGAAATGATTTCAAAGAATTCTATAAGAAGTGTGGTATAGCAAGGAAGAAGA
Source organism: Picea engelmannii (assembly GCA_009831015.1). NCBI lineage: Eukaryota > Viridiplantae > Streptophyta > Pinopsida > Pinales > Pinaceae > Picea > Picea engelmannii. Next base: position 277,182 of record ML801385.1, read on the forward strand.
CTACTCCATACACTCCTCAGCAAAATGGAGTTGCAGAAAGGATGAATACGACACTGATGGAAAAAGCAAGGAGCATGCTCAACGGTGTTGGGTTAGGACAAGAATTCTGGGCAGAGGCAGTGGGTACATCATGTTACCTGGTCAATCGATCACCTTCATCAACGTTGTACGATAAAACTCCACACAATGTATGGTATGGAAAGAAACCCACTCTTCAACATCTTAGAGTGCTTGGTTGTGATGCTTATGTACATGTTCCAAAGGAAAATAGGAGTAAGTTGGATAAAAAGGATGAAAAATGTATCTTTATTGGTTATAAAGATGGTGTGAAAGGTTATAAACTTTGGAACCCAGAAACCAAGAAGAATGTTTACAATCGAGATGTTGTGTTCAGAGAGGTAAAAGATGCGTCCAAACATGAATTCCTACCAACGCAAGATGAACCTGAGAAAATAGATCTTGAGTTGGATGATGCAAAATCTAAATCATCTAAAGAAGAGGAAGTAGAAGAAGAATAAGAAGAACCTCATACCCCAGTATTGAGGAGATCAGTGAGAGATAAAAGGAAACCAAAAAGGTATAGTCCACCTGATTTCCATTCAAATTTTTCTTTATCTATTACTGATGATGATCCCAGAACTGTCAGGGAAGTAGTGAATTTAGAGGATAGTAAACTCTGGAAGAAGGTCATGGTTGAAGAAATGGATGCATTGGTTAAGAATGAGGCATGGGATATAGTTGAGTTGCCATCTAGAAGAAAATTTGTTGGTAGCAAATGGTTTTTTAAGAAGAAGTTTAATGCACAAGGTAAAGTGGAGAAATACAAAGCTCGGTTAGTAGAAAAATGTTATTCCTAGGTAGAGGGAATTGACTTTGGTGAGATTTTTTGTCATGTTGCTAAGTTAACTTCTATTGGATTTCTTTTATCTATTGTTGTTGCTTTTGATCTTGAAGTGGAATAGATGGATGTGAAGACAACATTCCTACATGGGAATCTAGAAGAAGAAATCTACATGAAGCAGCCAGAAGGCTTTGTAGTGAAGGGAAAGAAAGAGTTGGTCTGTAAGCTAAAGAAGTCACTATATGGTCTGAAGCAATCATCTAGGATGTGGTACCAAAAGTTTGACACATACATCCTTGGATTGGGATTATAAGAAGCAGGGATGATCACTGTGTATATTCCAAGCAGGTTGGTAATCACTTCATTTATGTAGTGCTGTATGTTGATGACATGTTGTTGGTGGGAAATAACATGGATGTTATCAAGGAGGTGAAATCACAACTATCCTCCAAATTTGACATGAAGGATCTCGGTGCTGCTAACTTCATTATGGGAATGGAGATTAAAAGAGATCGTGAAAACAAGAAATTCTTGTTGAATCAAAGAAAATATGTTGAGACGATATTGCAGAGGTTTAATATGCATGGAAGTAAACCTATCAAGGTTCCTATTCCCATAGGTGTAAAGTTATCTGCAGATCAGTGTCCCAAGACATAGGAAGAAGAAGAGGACATGTCCCATGTTCCATATGCCAATGCAGTTGGCAGTTTGATGTATGCAATGGTTTGTACTAGACTGAACATTGCACATGCAGTGGGAATTTTGAGCAGGTATATGTCAAAACCAGGGAAGGAGCATTGGACAATAGTAAAGAGGGTCTTCAGGTATCTTCGTGGCACCACCAGTTATGGATTGTGCTACCAAGGAAGACCGGGATTGGACAGAGTGGTGGACATACATGGCTTTGTTGATGCATACTGGGTTGGAGATCTGGATCGCAGAAGATCTACAAGTGGGTATGTGTTTAACCTATTTGGAGGAGAAATCAGTTGGATGAGAAAAAGACAGGTTGTAGTGGCACTCTCAACTACATAAGCTGGATACATGGCAGCCACTCATGCAGGAAAGGAAGCAGTATGGTTACAAAGATTGTGTTTAGGTATTGGGTTGGTACAACAAGTAGTGAGATTATATTGTGACAGTCAGAGTGCAATGTTACTGGCAAAGAACCCAGCTTATCATTCAAAGACAAAGCATATTAGTGTTCAGTATCACTTTGTGAGAGACATGGTTGAGGAAAAGAAGGTGTTGCTGGAAAAGGTTGACACTTTGAAGAATGTTGCAGATTCATTGACAAAGTCTGTGAGCACAAAAAAGTTCTCATGGTGTACAGTAACAATGGGCATTGCTGCCCTGGATTATTGACTATATAATCCCCTGGACCCCTGGATGCAAAGAAAACAACAAGTGGGAGAATGCTGGGTATGTGTTATATTCTTTGCATGTGTGTATGTGGGCATGCCAGATATGACAAATATGTCTGTTTGTGTCATGTGCGTCAAACAATTTCTTAGGGGGGTCCCAGGGGGGGGTAGGTATTCCCCCCTTGGTTACACACAGTGTTCGGTAGCCCGGGACAGCTCCTTGAATTTATTTTTTTTGGGCGGTTTTTGCTATTTTTAACGGTTTTGTAAATTAATCCCAGATTAAGGGATTAGGGTTTTGGTATCTACGAAATACCTAAAAACATTGTATATATTGTATGGTGAATGGTGAGATTTGAGATAATGAATATAATAAAGGTTTTCTGGGTTGAGGGTTTCCGGTATAAAATCTCTGTGTACTCTGTGTATGATCCATTGATTAAATTATATTTTGCTTAAGAATCTATATGCATTTATTTACTTCATAGGTTTGAAACTTACACTCCAAACAATTTTATGTTAGGCCCAGTGAAGTGTTGAGGAACACTACTGAGCGAGGGAGACGAAGGGGGTATATGACCCCCACTGTAAGGGAAAGCGATAAAGGGTATGGAAGTGCCCCCAATAGATCCTTACAGAGGAGCATTGGAACTCCCTTCCCCCAGACCCAAAGTTTGTAAAGTGGAGGATGGAAGTATAGTACTCATACTGAAGCCAAGCATCTCGTATGAGAAAGGAGAGCCCCTCGTGTTTTTAGGAAACGAAGCAGTGATCGCCGCCATAGACCGACTTGGACCGCTTCCCGAGGTAGAAGCAGTCGAGGCCATGGTGGCCCAGACTGATGACGATTGGTTAGGAGGTGGAACACCCCTATTAGTGACAGTCATGAAGGAAATATCAGTATTCCCTGAAGAAGTGGCAGTGTTTGCTTCCATTGTTGCTGGTGACACTAGAAAACGCTCGTAAGGTAGAACTTGTATGAAGATGGGTGTCGATAGATTAGTGATGGGAGGGTTGTAAGGACCAATATCCTCTACTCCGAGGTCATAAATGATTGGTTCCTCTATAATCTAAAGTTATTCTCTCGAAGATGGGTTGGGCACAATTTCCTGTAACCCTGTTGTCTCAAAAGACCCTTGTTGGTCTAATTTTCACCTTAACGGTGGCGGGGGTGGGTCGAGGTCAATCGGTGATAGGCCTAGAATCCTTCACGACCGATGAAACTCCTGATCCTCCACTGTGTGAGAAGATCAATGACACACTAGGGAAATATATAATCGTTTGAAAACCAGCACACACTAAAAAAGGTACCTATGAGATAAAACAAGTAGTCACTAACTAGTTGGAAGAACAATTACAACAACCAACACTAGAAAAACTTACCAGTGCTAGTGAAAATTGAATACGGAAGCACCCTCCGGGTATACTCTACAAAGAATGGCCTGATGTCTATTCTAGGTACCACAGTATACCCCCGCAGTCACCTGTGTAAGTCACTAGAAAGATAGGCAACTAGGTTGCCAGCGTGCAAACAGTCACCAGGCAGGTATAGTCGACAGTCGGGTGGACCACAATGAATAGGGTATCAAGCCCAAATCCTATCAAGGGTATTGAAAGAAAGTGTTCCTGAAGATGACTGAGGACCTCGAACAAATTCGAGACCCACGAAGCTCTGTGGAAAATGAAATCAACGGAATCCCAAGACAAGCCCTCTATATGCGTTCCCCACAACGTTTGGTCCGGCTTTGGAGGGGTTATCTCTGATACCTTTCCTTACATGACCTCATGTTTATCCCCTATGTTAGAGGGGGGTCCCAAATAACTTTTACGATACTAGACTTTTGACACTACTAAATCAAGGCTCTAGCCTAGACTAGTTGATGTACCCTACAAAACATAAAGTCTAGTTGATTTTAATTAATCATTAATTTTTTGGGCTTGTCTTAAGTCAAAGGTTATGAATGTGAAACTAGTAATGTTTTGAGAGACGAAAGAGAAGATAAACAACAAGCTGGAAACAAAATAACTTCTTCTTGACAAATTCAGGTTTTCTCTTTTTAAAATTTTTTAAACCAACTTTTAAAACTTTTTCTTTCTAAGATCTTTTAACTAAAAAATCAAACAAGCTTTCGCTCGACTACGAGCTACTTATTTTCCTAAGTCAATCAGCCAAGAACTTATGAAAACAATTTTTTTCCTATTGATTAATGCAAACAACCAACTCTTTAACCAAACCAAGAAGTAAAAAATTTCAACATGCTTTAAAATACTAGAATTGAAAAATGGATTCCTTTTCTTTCTTCTAAAGCAAGCAAAAAGAAAAAGTGAAGACAAAACAAAAACCAAAAAGCACTTTTGGCCCTACCGCGAATCAGAGGGATTCACTTGACCAAAACCTTGAAAAGGTTGATCTCAAAAAGACTCATATATTTGTCTAAGACTCTACTACAGAAAATTCAAGAAATTTGTTTGATGAAAAGAAAACTATGTGATGTGAGTGGTAAATCCCACTTATAGATGTAGCATTTAAGGGCTATAATCATGCATGCAGAAAATCACCATTTAAAGGCCTCTACTTTTTCCTATTCTCCCAACACAAAGCCCCACATTCATGCAATACAAAGGTGCAAACAAGATTAGATAACTCTACCTTAAATCCTTCATTTGATGTGGATCCCTTCGCTTTCACTCGCTCCTTGACTGCAAGCCTCCTCCCAAATCTAACCTTCATTCACACATGGACAAACAGAGAGCTGCAAACATGCATTTCATATACTAATTGATGGGTTAGATGTGACAATATCATAAAATAAATACACAATTTGAACACATGATATGGTGGGACGAAAAAAGTATTCCTTTTTGTATTAATCTTCACAAGAGTAAACTTACAATATGTGGTCGACACTGCTCCTCAAACCTGGTCCTAGGCTCCTCTTCACAACACACCAACTACTCAACCTCACAATACAATTGCAAGAAATTGGGGCAAAGGGGGGATAAATTTGGGTAGAGTTTCTATGCTCTTCTTCTCCTTTTTTAAATGGTATCCCTACCCCTTCTTTTATAGGTAGTTATCCGGTTGAATGACTGGCCATAGGTAGTCAAACGGTTTTAGCAATTTCCTGAAGCTCTATCTCTCGTCTGCAAATTTCCATTTTTCATGCTTTTGTCAGTATACACAGGCTGTAGAAGGCCTACATGTGTATGCATGAGTGCACATGCGGGTTGTAGAAGCCCAGGGTGCGTATGGCTCAAAAAGAGGGATTTTAGAAGAGCTTGGCTCAAGAAATTGGTAAATAGTAGGGCCTGAGGCTAGGTATACAGGATGGGAGAAAATTAGGCTTATAACAGATGCCCCCTAAAGTGTGAGGTCAAAAGAGCATCTGATGGCCGAAATACTTTACCAATATTTATCAACGTGCCAAGTGAGTGAGCCCAGGGACCAGTATTTGGGAGCTTCCATCTACAAAATAACATTTTGTCTCTCTATGGTGGGCATACCCATGCTCGGGATAAAAAACTAAAATCATGGCTGCCAATCAAATACACTACAGATCCATGTCATATAACTATATAAAGTGTATCCGTGAGCAATAAACAGTGGATCTACATCTCAAAATCAAAAGATATACATGTATAGTATCCATCTTCAAGAAGCTAAGTGTCATCTGATGGCTGGAGAATTGGCAACTCCCCTAGGGAGTCCATAGGGTTCTTTGGGGATGCCTTGTTGGGTATTTTAAACTTGGTTTTATTTCTTTTGTTTTTTCTCTGTAAGAGTCTGAGTGTTCAGGGATTCTAGTTCTCAATACCAGTACTCCCTGCCTTTCTTACCAGACTGTTTCTTTTTTGTTTTTTGAAAAACTCAAAGTCACGTGCGCTCTGTAGAAGGGCAGCCCACATGTGAATGCGCCCTACCTTTAGTCATCCCACGTATGTACGCATGTTGCTGAAGTGTTAGTTGTGTGTCTGAAAATCCAAAAAATCCTTCTCAGGAAGAGGCAGTCATCCTCTCCCTTGTCAGAAGTGATCCTTCTCAGGGGTCTTTTGGATCCTTTCCTGGTCTCTGTGTGCAATCGATAGTTAGGTAAGACCTCAGGTTAGCTTTGTTTTGCTAAATTTTTCTTTCCTCTTCTTTGTCAAAGTAAGTTTTTGCACCTTTAAGGGGTTCTGGTTTTCAATACCAGTACTCCTTGCCTGAGCTTAGTTGCTTTTCTTTCATTTTTGAGGAGAAACAAAGGATGAACAGTGACAGTCACGTGTCTATCTAGAATTTTCTTTTGAAGAGGCAACCATTCTCTTTCCTATCAAGAGTCATTTTTTCATGGATTTTATTGTCTGGTTATAGTCTCTGTCATAGAAATTTAGCCCTAGGTTGGACTCCAACATAGATTTCTTTTTCATTAAAAGATTTCTTATGTTTCTTAGCTTTTTTTACTTATTTTTATCTTGAAATTTTGATAAAAATGAGTTGCATTTTGAAAACAAATTCCCCCTCATGGCCGGGGGGGGCATGAATCGTGTATTCATCAGTTTCTTTTAGAATCTTTTGTTATTTCTTCTTTGATTGGAAGAATATATATATATATATATATATATATATATATATATATATATATATATATATATATATATATATAATAGCTTGTTAGTTCTCTTTCTTTCTTGGCATTTTCCTTGCATTGTTATTTGAAAAAGAAAAATAAATTAGCATAGTGTTGTGTTTTCTTCTCATCTTAAAATCATTTCAAAAGAAAATTAAGAAATATAATCTTTCTTTGCTAGTGTTCTTACAAGTTTAATTTTTCACAAGAGTCTTAACAACATTAGTTGCACTACCATACCCTTTTTTGAGTAAATCAAGCCAGTAAAAAGAACGCTAATTAAAAGTTACTAGACTTTATGTTTGTAGGGTCCATCAACTAGATTAGGCTAGAGCCTTGATTTAGGTTGGAGAGGAAACTCTTCAAGGCTATAAAAAAAACATACAAGTCTGTGCTAAGGAGTGTAGAAGTCCAGTAATGTGGAAACTATTTGGGACCCCCCTCTTACACAGGGGTTAAACACGAGGTCGTGTGTGGAAAGGTAGCGAAGATAACCCCTCCAAAGCCGGACCAAGCATAGTGGGGAACGCATATAGAGGAATTGTCTTGGGATTCCATTGATCGCATTTTCCACAGAGCTTCATGGGTATCAAATCCATTCGAGGTCCTAAGTTGTATTCCGGAACACTTACTTTCGATACCCTTGATAGGTTTCGGGTTTGATACCCTGCTCATTGTGGTCCACCCGAATGTCGATTGTACCTGCTTGGTGATTGTTCACGAGATGGAAACCTAGTTGCCTTTATTTTAGGGACTTACACAGGTGAACACAGGGGTATAACGTAGTACCTAGAGTAGAAATCGGGCCACATTTTTCAGATTATACCCGGAGGGTGCTTCCGTATTCGAGTTTCACTTGCACCGATAAGTTTCTCTAGTGTTGGTTGGTGTAACTATTCTTCCAACTAGTTAGTCGTTTGCTAGATTTTCCTTTAGGAACTTTTAGTGTGTGCTCTGTGCTCCCTATTTTTCCATAGTGAGTTAGTCAGTCGTGGCTTTGGGTCTCTAACATAGGGTGGTAGACTACCAACTATACCGGTTGAGAGGAATTTTCAGTCTTCCACTTAGAAACATGGAGCCACCTCTTTATACACATTGTTTTGATAGCACTGGTTTGCCATAGTCAATGTGTGAGACTTTTACAGATTTGAACGATCCCGCAAAGGGAGAACCTATGCATAATATAGTCATGACAAAGGTTACTGATGATACCAACCAAGGAACCCCTTCGCAAGGGGATTCTTGTGCTTTTCCTTTCTTCAGAAACGTTGGTGTCCCTTTGATGGCCACTTTGTACATTCCTGGTTTGAATGTGGGACTACCGGTTTGGTTGGGTACCATTCCAAATGTCCTGAATGCTCTTGATGCTTCTCAGTTAAACAACTTAAGTCATGGGAACCCTATTGATGTTTCTTCATCAGCAAATTCTTCTCCTCTTCCTTCTCCCAACTTTGGTGAAATTACCGTTACTAATAATTAGAAGTATAAACGAAATAGAAAGAGGAAGAATAGGAAGAAGAAATCACCAACCTCTACGAGTCATGTTGGAGATGTGCAACCAACCACTGCTAGTCATGCTGGGGGCATTGATTCTATTGAGAAACCTATATGGATAGGATGTAAGCCTAAGTTCCTTTGTAATTTATGTAAGGGAGATCACCTTACTCATATGTGCCCTGACATTCCAGAGGTATGAAGATTGTGGTCCCTGTCTGCAAGCTCTTCTGATTCTGTGTCTTCTGAGGTTTACTTGCAGTCTATTCAACCATTGGTTGAGAAAGTGGTCACACTGATGTAGTCATTGGTTGATTCCACTCCTCTTTTGGGGGGCGAGGTGCCTTTAGACCTTGTAGTCTCTCAACCTATTCAGCCATTGGTTGAGAAAGTGGTCATGCCGATGCAGTCATCGACTGATCCCACTCCTCTTCTAGGGGGTGAGGTGCCTTTAGACTTTGTATTCTCTCAACCTATTCAGCCATTGGTTGAGAAAGTGGTCATGCCAATGTAGTCATTGGTTGATCCTAGTCCTCTTTTGAGGGGTGAGGTGCCTTTAGACCATTTAGTCTCGCAACCTATGCAGTCATTGGTTGAGAAAGTGGTCATGTCATCGTGATCTTTGAATGATTCCACTCTTCTCTTAGAGAGTATCGAGTCTACCAAAGTGGTCACGCCGATGTCATCTTCGGCTAATCCCACTCCTCTCTTGAGGAGTGAAGTTTCTACCGACTATGTTTTTATCATTTCCAGTTCCATACTTTCAGAACAAGGGGGAATTCTGCTCACTCCGAGCATACCCCCTCCAGGCCCTGGGATGGTTTCCTTTGATTGGAATGACCTTGTTGAGCCTCGTCTTCCTTCTTATGCACCTTTTCAAATAAGGGTTGAAGTTAATTCAACAAACATTTATCGATGTAATGTGGATGAAGGAGCCTTTGAAAGTATTTTATCCTCCATGGTTTGGAAAGTCTTGGGATCTCCCGAGCTTGTTGACTTTTGATAGACGTCCTAGTGAATATTTGGGGGTTCTTCCCCAGTATGGTTTCCAATTCTGATGTGAGTGGGAAATCCTACTTACAGACTTAGAAATTAAGGTCTCTAATCATGCATGCATAAAATGACCATTTAAAGGCCTCTACTTTTTCCTATTCTCCCAACACAAAACCCCACATTCATGCAATACAAAGGTGCAAACAAGATTAGGTAACTCTACCTTTAATCCTTTGTTTGATGTCAATCCCTTCCTTCTCACTCACTCCTTGACTGCAAGCGTCCTCCCAAAGCTGACCTGCATTCACACATGGACAAACAGAGAGCTGCAAACATGCATTTCATATACTAATTGTTGGGTTAGATATGACAATATCATAAAATAAATACACAATTTGAACACATGATATGGTGGGACGAGAAAAATATTCCTTTTTGTATTAATATTCACAAGAGTAAACTTACAATATGTGTCTAGCACTACTCCCTGAACCTGGTCCTGGGCTCCTCTTCACAATGCATCAACTACTCAACCTCACAATACAATTGCAGGAAATTGGGGCAAAGGGGGGATAAATTTGGGTAGAGTTTCTATGCTCTTCTTCTCCTTTTTTAAATGGTACCCCTACCCCTTCTTTTATAGGTATTTATCTAGTTGCATGACTAACCATAGGTAGTCAAACAGTTTTAGCAATTTCCCGAAACTCTGTTTCCCATCTGCAAATTTTGATTTTTCGTGATTTTGTTAGTATACATGGGTTGTAGAAGGCCTGAATGAATATGTATGAGTGCACATGCGGGTTGTATAATTCTAGGGCGCATATGGATCAAAAAGAGGGCTTTTAGAAGAGATTAGCTTAAGAAATTGGCAAATAGTAGGGCTTGAGGCTAGGTATGTAGGCTGGGTGCAAATTAGGCTTATAACACTATGCTATGGTCAAACCTAGGCTACCAACTGTGATCACAGAGACCAAGTTAGAGACCAAAAAGACCCTTGAAAATACTGGCTTCTGACAGGTAAGAGGATGACCGCCTCTCTCTGTCAAAAGATCTCCCCAACATAGATACGCTACTATCACCACAACAACTAGCGTATATACGCATGTTTTCCAAAGGAAGAGAATGTATGCACATGCGAAGAACTACTGCAGGGCGCGTATAGCTCTGTAAATGATCAAAAAAGTGAAAAACACAATCTAGCACAGGCAGGGAGCACTTGTACTGAAAACCAGAGTCCCTCAGAGACTGAGAAAATAACTTTGGCAAAGAGAATGCAAGGAAACTTTTGATCAAACAAAGATAATCTGAGGCTATTCCTATGCTATAGACTGCAACATAGAGACTATGACCAAATCTAGGAAACCCCTGAGAAGGATCACTCCTGACAAGGAAAGAGGATGACTACCTCTAAAAAAAAAAAATATGGACTTAAGTACACAACTGACACTTCAACAACCCAACGTATATACGTGGTCTGTCTAAAGGTAGGGTGCATGTATACATAGGAAGGGCTTCTGTAGACCACGTATACCTCTGTAAATTCTCGGGATGAAAATTAAACAATCAAGCAATCATGCAAGGAGTACTAGTATGGAAAACCAGAATCCCTACAAGCTCAAAATCTTGCAAAAAACAAAAAAGGTAATAAACCAATTCTAAAATACCCAAAAAGTATCCCCAAAAAACCCTAGAGATTCCCCAGTATGGTCACCAATTCTGTTGTGGGTGGGAAATCCCTCCTACGGACTAGTATTAAGGGTTTTATCATGTATGAAGAAATTACCTAAAGTATCCTACTTTTTACCAACATCCCAAGCATAACTCCCATTACTCATATGCAAATACAAGGCTAAAGAGATCCAGTTACTGTACCTTAGTTTCTATGTTTGATGTCAATCACTTTAACGCTTGGTCTCTCCTTGACTACAAATCTCCTCCCAATGATGACCTGCATTCATAAAAGACAAACAAAAAGAGCTCTACATGCATATAACCTATAAACTAATGGGTTAGAGATTCTATCAAAATATAATCAAATTTAAATATTGACAATCTCATATGGCAGGACGGGAAAAGTACTTATTTTCTTAATCTCACAAAAGTAACTTTACAATGGTGAGATTGGCCACTGCTCCTCAAATCTGGTCCTAGGATCCTCTTCAACTGTGCTCCAACTTCTTTTGTATACACTTCTCTTCACATAATAGTTGCAAAAGGTTGGGGCAAGGGGAATACTAACTCAGGTAGTTTCTTTGCTATGATTTTCCTCCTTCCAAATGAGACCCCTACCCCTTATTTTATAGGCTAGAAAGGGCTAGGTATTTGGTCGAGTGACCGACTATGGGTGGTCAGTTGGTTTAGTTAACTTACCCAAAACTGTGTGTTATGTCTGCAACTTTCCATTTTTCATGCTTTTTAGGTATACGCGGGTTGTAGTGGGTCAGCCAGTGTACACACACATGCAATAGTGGAGCAGGGTGTGTATGCCTTTAAAAAGAGTGGTTTTTAAGAAGTTGTTCAATAGTGGCTTGGAAAAGAAGGCAAATGAGATGGCATGATGCCAGGTAAGCATGTCTGGTGCAATTTAGGGTTATAACATTGGTACTAGTTTGTGATTGTTTCTTTGTGTGTGCCCCACCATCTTGCAGGTGTAGCCTTAAGCACGATGTCGAGAGCCAACATTCTCTGGATATTTGATACTTCGTCTTCATATCTTGTTAGGAATTCTTCCAAGTCATTTATTCCATGGAAACTTGGAGGTTCTCTGATTTCTGTCCCAACCCACCTTACTGCGCGGTCTATTCGTGCGCATCTTCTGGTTGAGATCTCATGTAGGCATTGTTGCCAATTATCCAGACCCATGTCTGAGTCAGAAGAAAACAATGTGATACTTCTCCAGCTAAGTAGACCATCGACAGTTGGATTGATGTAGTCTTCAGTGTCTGCAGTGGTTCAGTACAGCTGGTTAATTTATTCTAGGTCTAAACATGTTGGTTCCACAAATATTTCAGCTTCTAATGGATCTAGAGGCATGATAACCTTGTATTCTCCTGACTCAAATGTCATCTTCTTGGTCTTTAGGTTGATTATCACCTGATTTTCAAATGCCCAATCCAATCCCAGTAATGTTGGATATGGTGTTGTGCCATCCACAATTTCGATCACTTCAAAGTCTTCCTTAGTGCGAACTCCATCGAGATCTACTATCACTTCTTTTAGCCTCCCTATTGGTAGAACTCTATGTTGGTTTGATAACTTCAGTTGGACTGGTGAGTAGCCTAAGGTAGGTTCTCTCATGCATTTCCATTTCTTTTTGGTCAATACATTCACTTCAAATCCTAGATCTAATATCACATCGCCCATGTTGAAATATCTTATGTTGGCATTCAATCTAAACTCTTTATTGTTTCTCCTTCTGGCATGGAGGTGATTAACTATCCTCTATTATAAATTTCTCTCATAGTTTGTAGTAAATATATGTAACAAATTATGTAATACTATAACATATGATGGATCCTTAATTACTTGAATGTAGGATTTTAGGAAAGTTTTAATACCACTTACTTGGTTTCTCAGATGGACTTCATTGGTATGGTCCAATGTTGATGACATTTCATATGTTGGGACGTCTTGATTATGCTATGCAGTAGATGTAGACACAACATTATTCTTGAGAAATTCTTGTATGGCCTCCTTAAAGGTCTCCTTCTCCTTTCCTGCATCAAATCGCTTGGGTGGCTCGGTATTCTTCTTAATCGACTATTGTTGTACTGGTTCCTTTTTGGCCGCATCATCTCTTGCTTTATCACCTCCACACATCACTATGTTGATGTTTCTTCCTTCATCCCTCACTTTTGATAAAATACACTAAACATTCTAATTGTTTTGATTCCTCTTTTCCTGGATCTTCCCTAGTAACGTAGGAAATTCTTCCATGTCATGATCTGATGTGCGACAATACATACAGGTCATTGGTGGGAGTGGAAATTCTCTTGCATAGTGTCATATTTGTTGGTAGTTGTGGCACACTAATGGACCTCTTTTGCTTCCAAATCCTCCTCTGCCTCTTCCTCCTCCTCTGTACCCTATGTGATCTCTACGTAGTGTATTGTATTGAGGTAACTGATTATACTGTGCGGGATTATACTGCAGTTGCACAATGTTATACTTATACAACTGTGCATTGTTATATTGTTGTGGATGTGTGTTTTTATACTGTTGCAGTGCAGTATTATACTACGATGGTGCCTGATTAAATTGCGCTGCAACTTTCCCTGTCATCATTTTGGCTTTTACCCTATATGTGTCTGACATCCGTTACCTCATTAGATCCATTGGTTTGCGGTCTTTGTCATCGTTCCCTACTGACTTTCAAAAAGTGCAGTATGCATTCTTTGGTATTTTCTGGTATTTCTGCATCATAGGACAATGGTATGGATCATGCCTGTGCATCTTGAAAATTTCACACCAGGATCCTCCTGTTGGAAATGGATTTGGCATCCCTGTTTCCATATACTTCGCGAATGTTGGAAATTCATTATTATGGTGCCCTTCTGTTCTACATGTGGTACACCAAACAACTTCTCGCTTGTCCTTTCCCTTATTCTGATTGAGATGAAAGGTAATATTATTCATATCCTCCTTCAACACCTCTATAGCTGGATCTATATTGTGGTATTGATTCTCCTCCATTTTAAAGGTTGCCTATAGATCTTATGCTTGATATTGGAATTTATGTTTTTTGAGTGGGTATTTCAGGTGCGGTAACAAGAATTCACAAACAGATTCCTATGTTGCATGCCAGTCATGGCATACCTCAATCTCCCTTTCAAACGCTTAAATCGATGGTCAATTTCCCAGACAAATTCTCCTGGTTTCTTTGGGATTTATATCATCTCATTCATGTATTGATCCTCTGAGCTCGACTTCTAAAACTCATTAATCAGTAACTTCTTGATATCTGTTAGTGTCCTTTTCATCCCAGGTGCACTGTATACGTTGAGACTCATGTACCAGTCTAGTGCGTGATCTCTTAGAGTAATGGCTAGTTGTGCAAGTTTAGTATCTTCATCAATGATCTGTTTTTATTCCCAAATCTTTGCACAAATCAACAAGTGCTTCTCAAGGTCTTCTATTACCTCTCCTCAAAATTTTGGTAACCAAATGGTGGGATCATGTTCTGCCATTGCAAACTATGTCAGACTACTACTTCTGCGTGGTGTAGACCCTTGACTAATATTTCCTGAACTGGCTCCCCCAGTTGTTGTTCCTTGTGTGGATGTACTTCTTGATGTCTTCCTTTTCCTGAAACTTGGTTGTCTAAATGGTGGTGTTAATGTTGGTGTATTAGTCACACATGGGTTCTTGGGTTCCACACTGATATTAATATGGATAGGATTGTTGCCTTCTATTCCTGCTCTTGGACCTCTTGTTTTTATCTCATATGTTGCATGCAGAATTTCCTCAATCTACTCCACAGCCTGAAGATCTTCTACCTCTTCTTCATCACTTTCCAAGCCTTCCATTGTGGCTATGACTCTCTTCTTGGTGTTCACCTTGTATTGGTAGGGTATTCTAGTGTGCATCTTTCCAACTGTCACCATGATCCGCTTGATCTGGTCGTCGTCCATCATGATTGGGTCCAAGGCTTCCTCCTGCTTTCCCTTCTCCACCTCTCCTTTCATTTTTCCTATTTATGTCAATTCTTCCCCCCTTCCCCCATGCACGCAAGGGAGTTTAGTTGTATGACTCCATTGTCATTACACCTTTTTTATACAACAAAATATTAATAGAAGTATACAACGATATAATATACCTTCCTCAAGGTCCATGTAGAAACTCTTGCTCTCCTGCGATGTACTACTTAACAGTATCTACTACAAATTCTATTATAAAGCCTGTTGCAATATTGTCGAGCCAAAAATCTACTACGTAGGTAAATTTGTTACTCACCTACTGTAACTGTGTGATTTGAACCAAGTTCCACTCTAACTGCTGGATATAATTTTTGTGTGGTTATCCTTCAACCTCAATATCCACTACTGCAATAAATGTGGAAAATCATAGAAAAATAACTCATGTAGATCAGTAAACACATACTTCTCAAGATATTTGTGTGGTGTTACTCTAGGGTTTTTGTAATCTTTCTGCGCAAATCTAGATCCTTTTTCTTTATCCATATTTTGATCTCTACTTTTTTGGAATTCCACGGTATCAACATTCCCTTCTAGTGGCACATTCTCTCACCTTCTTGTTGGCCAATTCAGTATTCTTTTGACCTGCCTTCCGCAGATCTTACAGTATTTTAACATATCTTCAATAGCTCACACATTGTCCTACCAAATATTCAACATATCTCATCCACTCAATCCTATGTTGTTCCAGCCAGAAATGGAACCATTTGTTGGTTGCTTATCTGAGTTAAACCTTTAACATGATTGACCCACGTTCAGGTATACTAGGGTTCCAACAAAGCCTATAAAACTATCTTCCCTCATGGTAAACCAGAAGGAAACATAGTACACAGAGTGCACTACACAGTCTCATCTGAGATAGTCTTATGGGTGAATGCAATACTCAAGTTTTTGCAGTTGAGGATTGAATGGGGATCTGTGACTGTGCGTTGTGAATTCTATTTAGTTTATTAAGTAATATTATGTCATTAACCGATCTTAGTTATCCTGTTGTTCCTTTTGCATGCATCCACATCAAGAGACTTAACTACTTCATCAAATAATTTATATAAGACTTAACCATTAAAAACAAATATATAACCAATAATCATTCCACACAACACATGAATTACCGTGGTTCACCCCCTCCTGGGATACTTCCACAAATATTTCGCTATAAGGCTCTTTTATTATATTTTTTTCATGCATGGTGTCGCATGCACTAAAAATCCCTTCATACATCCATCAACTCGAATCCATGACCCTTATGAGGCTGACTAGATTGCACCAGGCTCCCCATCCTATGATCTAACCCTCAAGGTTTAGTCACTTTTCCCTCCCACATCTCAACAACTTACAAAAAGGTATCAGATCATGTTTGTGTCTTAGACCTATTACTCTATATCATGCGAGTAACTCACGACAATCATAAAATACATCGAACCCCCCCTAGACTTCCTGGGTGTCTATTTATATCTATTATTGTCTCATAGGCGATTACATTCTCTTACCAAAACCCTAACCTAATTAGGTATTTTTTCAAGCTAGCCTTGCATGATTTTCTCCTCTGTATGTGCACTTTCTTCCACTGCTTTTCTGCCACTTGTCTTTCTTTCCCTTCTTCTTGCATGCGCGCCTTGCATGATTTTTTGCCAATTGTCTCGCCTCCACTTCATTCCTTTTCCTCAAAATGGGCCTATGCCCAACAACTCCCTATTACCACACTTGAAATACCCATTAAGACAATAGAAGTTACAAACTCAAAAAAAGGATCGACGTGAAGCCTTACAACTAGAAGAGAACTAGTATCAACAAATAGATCCAACAATAGAGGAGCTGAAGGAGGATTTGAAGAATCTATCATTTCAACTTAACTAGAATAAGAGTAAAGAGAAGAGAGAGGATGTTTGGTGTACTCTATGTAGGATAGAAGGACACCATAAGAATGAATGTCCAAATTTCATGCAGTATATGAAAACAGGGGTGCCAAACCCATTTCCAACAGTAGGAACATGGTGTGATATTTGTAAAACGCATGAGCATGATCCATATCATTTTCCAATGATGCATAAATATAAGACAGTGCCTAGAAGTTCATATTGCGATTTTTGCAGGTCAATGGGTCATGATGATAAGGATTGTAGAACGATGGAGCTGATGAGAGAAAGAACTTCAAATACTTATAGGGTGCAAGAAGAAATGATGACAGAAAAAGATACACCTTATTTCAACTGGGTACCACCACCATACAATAATTCACAACAACAATACAAAAATGCACAACCGCATTATAATAATCCACAACCATAGTATAATCCCATGCAGTATAACTAGGTACCTTAGTACAATGCACCACACAGATATTGAGGTGGAGGGAGAGGAAGAGGAGGATTTGGATGAGGCATAGGAATATTAGTGTTCCACAACTGAAAACAACTAGGAAATTATGAAAGGTATTTTTCACTCCCACCAGCGACATGTATGTACTATCGCACAACAGATCATGACACATAAGATTGTCCAACACTCTTGGGGAAGATCCAGGAAAAAATAAACCAAAACAACTAGAATGTCCAATGGATTTATGAAGAAGCCATGGATGATGGGAGAAACATCAATATAGTCACTCGAGGAGGAGCCAAGATGGGAACTGATGCAGTATCATGCGATCCAGATCAACACCAATGGGTTAAGAAGAACACTGAGCCACATAAGAAATTTGATGCATGGAAATAAAATGAAACATTTAAGGAAGCCAGACAAGAGTGTCTCAAGAAAAATGTTGCGTCTACATCATTCATGTAGCAACCTCAAAACCCACCAATATATGGGATGCCATTCTCAATGGACCATACCAATAAAGAACAAACTCTAGAGAAAGTAAGTACCATAAAGACTTTTCTTCAATCATATGTTAAGTTATTGAATGACCCATCATATGTTAAGTTTTTACAAGATATGTGAGAAATATGTAACATCGAGGTGGAAGGGAAGTTAGAATAGAAAATGCTCAATCATATCTATAGAAGAAGAAGGACAAGCAGAGAATTCAGACTAAATTCCAACATTGAGGATTTCAATATGGGTGATGTTATATTGGATTTAGGCTCTGAAGTAAATGTCTTACCTACCTTAGGCTATTCACATGTCCAGTTGAAACTAGAAAATCAACATTGGGTGTTACCTATTGGAAGACTTAAAGGTGTGACAAAAGATTTGGATGGAATGCGCACTATGGAAAATTTTGAAGTGATAGAAATGGTGGATGGAGCGAAACCTTACCCAACATTACTTGGATCATATTGCGAATTTGATAACCAAGATATAATCAACATGAAGACAAGAAAAATGAATTTTGAATCAGAATAATATAGAGTCATTGCACCACTGGATCCTTCAAAAGGACAAAGGTTTGTAGAGACCACTTGTTTGGATCTAGAAGAAATAAACTAGTTGTATAGAACAACTGCAAGAAGAATCACATCATGTTATTCTGACCAAGAAACATTTTTGGATAGTTGGAAACAACTGTTACATGAAGTTTCTACAAGGAGGTGTGCAAGAATATATTGGGTAGTAAGATGGGTTCATTCAAATATAAGATAACCTCCCATATTTCATGGGCTAAATGACTTAGAGGAATTATTGACAAAATACAAAGAAAAAGTGTTAGAAAATCATAGGCTCTTATCCCTATATATTTCACTCAAGGAAACACCTGTAATATGGTGGGGTGTGCATAAAGAAACATTCTAGGATTGGTATCAGTGTAAACGACTACTGTGCATTAGATTTGGCATAGAATAGGGAAGAAATAAAATGAAGATATATGATGGACAAGGAACACCAATGAAACACTTGGATAAGTGCAAGACACAATGGAGGATGACACCACCAAAGGAATGGACTCATCACTTTATCCATACATTAGAAGGAATCCCAGGGAATTGGTATATAGATCAAGAGATGCATAGAGGCACTATAGAATGGACAAGATTACAATAGAATTTGGTAGTAACTTTCTCATTTGAACATGAGAACCCCAACATTGATTCAACATTGAAGTTGATATGGGGAATGATATTTATTAATGAACCAGAGTTTGAAATCATGACAGAATATCAACAACAGAACAAATATATAGTCAAATACTTACTCTCATGCTATCATATCGAAGAAGAAGCACCCGATGAAGATGACCCATGCAACATTCAGATTACAAAAAATGAAGGAGAAAGAGAGGTAGAAGTTACATCTCTGGAATCAGATGTATTTGTTGCACCAATCAAAGTTAAGAAATTCAACATTGGGACGAATGAAAATCCTAAAATGGTGAGTATTGGAGACTACTGAGATGAAATAACAATAGAAATAATAACAGAGTTACTACGTGAATATAGTGACCTTTTCCCAACAACCTTTATAGAGATCAAAGGCATAGCAGGGGAGCTAGGTGAGATGAGAATACCCCTCAAACCTAAGGATAGACCTTTCAGGAAGAGACCTTACAGATTGAATCCAATGTATAAGTATAAAGTAAAAGCATAAATTGATCAAATGTTGGAAGCTGACATTGTTATAACCCTAAACTACACCAGACATGCATACCTGGCATCAGGCCATCTTACTTGCTATCTTTGCCAAGCCATCACTGAAAAACTCTTATAAAAACCATTGTTTTGAAGGTGTACGTGCCCTACACCATTACTTCCCACATACACATGCTTGCTGCACCACTACAGCTCGAGTACACTCACAAAAAATCACGAAAAATGAAAATTGAAAATGGATACGGGTTTTTGGGTCATTACTTAACCGTTTGACCACCCATAGCCAGTCACCCCAACCATTACTATCTCTTTTGGCCTATAAAATAAGGTGTTGGGGCCCCATTACAGGAAGAAGCACGAGAGCATAGAAACTCTGCCCATTTCAATATTCCCTCGTTGCCCCAATTTTTTGCAACCACATTGTGAGTTTGAGCCAGAATGCCTTTTTCCTCCTTTGAAAATCTTTGCCATTTCCCAAGAGAGAAATGAAGAGGAGAAGAACACATGGAAGAATTTTGTGCATGGTAAAGAGGAGCCCAAGACCAAGTTCGAGGAGAAGTGTCAGTCTCATGTTGTAAATGACTTTTGTGAGATTAATATAAAGAAGTACTTTTTCCGTCCCGCCAAATGACATCTTAAATCTGTATGATTTTTCTACATTTCTTGGTTATGATGTCTAACCCAATAATCCATACATAGAATGTATGTTTGTAGTTTCTTGTTTGTCTTTTGGTGAATGCAGTTCATCCTTGGAAACAACTGAGTGCAAAGGGATAGACATCAGACGCAGAGTTTAAGGTATGCCTACCTGATCCCTGTACTTTGTCTTTTATGTATAATTGTGGGATAACGTCGGGATAGTTGATAAAAAGTAGGAGACTTTAGACGATTATCTCTTCCTACATTTTAGAACCCTGGTGTAGTCTGTAGAGGGGTTTTCCTGCTATAGAAAAATTGGCAACCATACTAGGGAAGCCTCTAGGGTCTTTGGGGACATTTCTTTGGGTGCTTTGAATTGGTTTATTCACTGTGTTTTGAG
>ML801386.1:24707-41151 GCA_009831015.1 Picea engelmannii
TCTCCAATGTATCATAGGTTACAAGAATTTGGGACAAAAAACAATGATGTATTTTGGCTATACGGTAGCTCCTAACCTCATACATCAACGGGTAAGTTTTATCACCTAAAATCCGCTCACAAAGCTATTCAGGCAATCACTAGAAAATATCATCAGTATAGCACAACAAGGATACGTCATGTTTATTATACAAAAACCCAAACAAGTTTAAAAAAAACTTTGGAAAAGTGGGTTTTCATAGGCTTGCATGACTTTCCTTCACTGACACATGTGATACTTGTGTGGCATTTCCTTCAGAAACCACACAAGTTTGCTTAGACACTTGAAGCCAACTCATTTGGTGCAATTAAGGAGCCAATCGTAATATCTTGGTTTTAATACTTATTTCATTATCGACACCCATGCTGTTTCCCCCCCATAGACTAGGAGTCTGGGTAGTCTACATATTAGAGAATGACCCTCATACCTAAGTTCTCCTCATAATCTTGACACGTTCCCTTGTTTGGAGCATTTTCACTAAGTCACCCGTGACTTCATGATTCTAGTTGTTTGTAGCACCTCACATATCCCAATATCCATCACCATGATTCCCAGAGTTTCCTCCATCAACTATCTATTCATTCACATCCACTTACCCTTAGTTCCAATTTGACATACACTTGACATCTTTCAATGTTCCCTTGACATCATATCATCTTTTGTCTGGTTGATTTTTTTACTACTGTCGTTATCAACCATCATTTATGCTCCACCCAAGGGAAGTATTGAGTCTCATTCTCACTAACCACCTAATCCATAATTACAAAATCCCCCCCCCCCCCNCCATTACAATTTGGTATTTGGTTTATCTTCAATTGATTTTAAGGGATCCCCTTATCCTTTATGGCCACATCTTCATTATTGTCGACACCAGCTCATATTTTCTAGGAAAGTTGTTGTACATTGGTTCTCATTCCCATTAATAATAGTGAACCCCAGATGAGACAAAGAGAGGCATCATTTCTCCCTGATTCCATTGCCCCCCTGATGTTTTCCATTGGCTCATTTACACATCATGATGGTTGATACATCGTGATAGTTGCAACTTTCAATTCCAATTGAAGACCCTTGGGCTTATCAGGCTATCAATTCCCTCAAGTGTGAGAAATTATCACAATTTATCCCTTCAGGTTCTAGGAAACCCTCTCATTAGAGTAGTTCTTTACTATTACCAGTGCCCTCGAGGGAAATGCATATTTCTACATCATAGATTTTCCAGCTACAACATCATTAACTATATTCTAGAAAGTTCATCGTTCTCAGACATGAACGCAAACATACATGTTTTCTATTGTAATGTATTTTGATAATTTCACAAGCATGGGAAATCCCTACCTTGTTTGTATAAAGATATCAATTGCACATGGATGTTTGGTTCTTTGCATGTGAGTTTCACCACTTGTCCATGAGAAGTCCTTTCTTCTTGGTCATGAATATCTCTTTCTCTCTCTACAATGTATCACATGTTACAAGCATTTGGGACATAAAACAATGATGTATTTTGGCTATATGACAGCTCCTTACCTCATACATCAAGGGGCAAGTGTTATCACCTAAAAATCTCTAATAAATCTATTCAGATGATCACTAGAAAATATCAACAGTATAGCACAACAAGGCTGCCTCATGTTTATTATACAACACCCCAAAAGAGTTTTAAAAAAACTTTGGAAAATTGGGTTTTCATAGACTTGCATGACTTTCCTTCATTGACACTTGTGAGACTTGTGTGACATTTCCTTCGGAAACCACACAAGTCTCCTCAGACACTTGAAGCCAAATCATTTGGCGCAATTAAGGAGCCAATCATAGCTGAAGTATCTATAGGTTGTTGTATATGAGAAATTTGATCTCATGAGGAGTACTTTGGCCTCCAAAAGGTATCCATCAAAGCATTGGATCCACAATTCAAACAAGGTGCATTCACATTGAAACTCGTTTGTAAGAGCTTGGGATTTTCATATAAATAAGAGCCACTGGGAAACATTCAAAGAATGATAAATTATTCCAGGTCATGTTGTAGGAATGATATTGGAGACCATATTTTCTTGCTCTATCATCTAAAATAATAACCCTCATGCTTGTTGATCTCTTCCATTGAAGGAGCAAATACACTTCTTTATACACACCATCTTGTGAGAGAGAGGCCATTAAGAAGTGAGAGGACCCTCCCAAGGAGAGTGTTGGAGTAAACTTGCATCCAACCATTCTCCCTAGGTGAAAATATTCATGTTCAAAGCCCATCCACTGGTAATACATGAGTATTGTTGATTCCCTCTATTTTGTTGTTTAAATTTTATGTTTGTAGCTTAGTTCTTTGTCTGAATCTCATGCACGTTCCTCTATTTTTGTGAACTTATTTTGATCCAAATGCCTAAAGTTCACAAAGTTTCTTTTCTAAAAGCCTCTGGCCCTTTGAGTGATGAATGATTTCCTTATTTTCCATTGGGACTCGACTTAAAGAAATAAAGCTACCTTTAAATCAAACCCTTCACCTAAGAACATAAAAGATAACTCTACTCATTTATCTCCTCTTAATACAACTGTCAAGGATGGGAACAAACCTTTCTAACTCCACCCTGTGTTGGAGTTATGTTTTCCAACAAAAAAAGACATGGCTCCAAATCACGCATATAAGAAGCATGCACCCCATGCGATCAAGCCTCCATAAAATACTCCACCTCAACTTGGTATTGACCTTTTCCAATAAAAGATATGTTTGGACTTAACTACCAATGTGAGCCATCGAAACTACCCACTTTTGGAAAGTGACCAATAGTTTTGTTAATATGACAAAAGGATCTTGACTGCCAAATAAATTTGTCCCATAGTAGAGAGGCTAGGGTTATGTCCCTTTCAACATACTTGGAAAAAATCCCTCATGCCTCCAGGAAGATAAAAATGTCTTCTTCCCCCAAATAATATTTAGAATAATCCATTCAATCCTCATACATTTCCATCGCACCCAACCAATGAAACTAGATCTAGAACAATGTAACCCTAGTCCCATTCTGCAAAAAACCTAACCCTTCCATCCTTCCTCCACTCATACAAACTCTTAGAGATGCTTATTCTACACAATAAGCCAATAGAAAAAGTTAACTTTTGGGATTCCATATCCAACCAATACTTTTTTCCAATTCAATCATAATATTATTTCTATTTATGTGTAATAAGAGATCTGTGTGTGTGTGTGTGTGTGTGTGTGTGTGTGTGTGTGTGCGCGCGCGTGCATATACATGTGTGTGTGTGTACATATGTATACATATATACATTCATGCATGCACAAATACACACATACTTGTATGTGTGTGTGTGTGTGTGTGTAAAATTGTGTATATGTTTTAACTCACTAAAGATAATATTTGTTATTATTTTACAACATATATTATATTATTGTACATTTGGAGATTTAGGATAAACAAATAATATGTATGTTCTTATTTTGTGTCATTAACCAGTAGAAAAATCTAATTTTGGATAGGTAGTATCCTCCCTAAAACTTTTACCATAAGATAGACACAAAAAGGAGGTCCAACCTTCAACAATGAACCCATAACATTTTTTTTTCTATGTGAAATTCCCCATTTTGCCCTCATGATTGCGTGTTACTAGCAATATGATTGATGAGGGTTGCTCCTCAAAGAAGCTCATATAAATTGGTTAGATATTCCTTGAGCTTGTCTAATGTGTGAAGCATTTTCCATCCATTCGAATGTACTTACTCTCCTTGCTATTTTTTGGAAAGGTTGTAGAGAGTGTGAATACCTTGAGCGAACAACCAGACGTGGATACTCAGAAGATCGAGATTGAATGAGATGGGTTAGTGTCCTATGATCCTGTCCTCCCATAGGTGAATGGTGTTACCCTTGCTTGGAACTCATAAATGGTAGATTGGATAATCAGGGTTGGTGTTTTGTATAAAATTCATATAGGTGATCCTTTCAAGGCTAGTAGGGGACCGTCTAGGCATTGAAGTTGGCTTCTAGTCTAGTAATTTTTCATGAATCGTTTCCTTCCACTATTACTGCTTCCCCAATATGAGACGTCACATTATCTCCACCCAAAGAGCCCAATTTATGAAATATGGATCACGAATGGAGAATCCTCCTTTGTCATAAGGGGCTCTCACTTTCTTCCAATTGGCTAGATGGTACATTTTTT
Organism: Picea engelmannii; assembly: GCA_009831015.1. Lineage (NCBI taxonomy): Eukaryota > Viridiplantae > Streptophyta > Pinopsida > Pinales > Pinaceae > Picea > Picea engelmannii. The sequence goes on from ML801386.1 coordinate 28,911, forward strand.
GTGTTCCCCCCTACCATATGAATCTCTTGGTTTATTTTCCTATTTATTGCATGACACTAACAAGGGCTAAAAACACCGAATAAATATAAATGGGTGGAGATGAAAGGACGTACTTGATAAGTGCTACCTTTCCTAAGGGGATAGCCACTGAAATCTAAAAGACACTTCAAAAATTAATATTAAAAATTAAATAAAATATATATTTCAAATTTCATAAAAATTCAAAAATTCAAAAATGAACAATTAACTTTTAATAACCTTTACATTTTAATTACAAAACTACATGCTCAAAACAACTCAAATTTACATCATCACCATAACGTCATAAAATAACCTATCTCCAATGTCTTTAAATCAAACTATTTACAAAACATAAATGCATCAAAAATCATTATAATGTATACTCATAACGCACAAATGCAGCCAAAATGATATAATATAAAATCAACAATAAAATATTTACAAAACACAAATACATCAAAAATCATCATAACGTCCACTCATGAAGAACCTCACAATATAGAAAAATACATTAGAAGTTATAGAAAGATCCAACAATTACATAGAGCATTATAAGCTATATACAAATCGGGAAATACAAAGGTTCTTTACTTAGGTGAATAAATATTTAATCTTGAAATCAAATATTTCCGTAGTTGTACATAGGGCATTATAAACTATATAGAGACTAAGCAAATACAAAGGCCGTTTACTGGGGTGATCAAATATTTACTCTTGGAAATCAAATATTTCCCTGCCTCGTCAACCCATCAAATGATGTAGATTTTGAAAATCATACATTTCCATGAAAGTTTCATTAATCCATTTCATGAGTTGAGTTTAGCATGTAGCTTTCTTAGTCCATTTCATTGGTAACTTTGGTTTTTCTAAGTGGCTTATCATGTATAGGATGCATACATATTATTAGTCCTTGCTCTTCGTGCTGAGGGATTATTAATAATTGATTTTCAATCTTTTTATTAACTTGGCACCAAAACCAATGAATTATTATTGTTTTAATCAAAGTTTTTTAAATTTTATACAATTTTGTTTATAACGTAATCTAAGTTTTTACTTGGACATTTTATTTGGCCTCTTCCCGAGGCACAAGGAGAAAATACCTTAGTATATCTTGGTTTAAAGTATAGATTTGCATCTTCAACTTTCCCACACGAAATAATGTTAGAATTGAGTCTAGCATTACTTCTTAACATTAAATGTTTGAGCATGGTCCATAGTGCATAGAGAAATTGCTATTGACTTTATCGGCTACCAGATAGATTACCATACAATCGTGTGTGCCTACACGAGTGTGCTCCTGCTCATTCCTCTTAGTTACCTGCATAATATCATACATGTTCTTTACCTCAGCTATATACACAGAGCGCAGAACCTGTGCTCTCCAATCTCCCCATGAAATTTATGTAGCAGTCGACCGCATCTGGTATCTATCCTTCCTAGATAAAACCTGATGCATGCTGAACCGCTCACATTTATTTTTACCGGATGCCTGAACTAGAGATTTGACGGTTCTCTACTTTGCTTATTTGGGGATATGATATATTTCATGGCTCATGAATATTGTGGTGCAAGGGAGATCAACTACCCACCTTCCCTATTGATCGATGCAACTAGCTAGTAAGTCTATGAAGTAAGCAATATTTTGAAAATTTTCTACTATGTGTAAGTTCAGAATAATGTTCAAAGGATGTAAGTAATATTTTGAAAAAAATGATATATGTTGTTTGGTATTTGATTTAGAAGAAATACTTACCAGATTACAGTTGGCACTGTGATATATGTCGTGCCCAATACTGGTTGCAGTCTTCCCCGGTGGCACCGTGCTTCCCAGAACTTGGGTGCATCTGCCAAGAACATGAATTCCAAGCAAAAATTTTCTTTCTGAACAGTCTCTTTCATCGACCCCTTCACCTTTAGCTTATCGTTCCCGTTTTTCAAGGTGTTTCTTTCCATGTCCAATTTAATAGAAGAAATGTTTAGAAATTTATTTCATAATGATCTATCTGAGTGACAAGAGTAATATGAGATCAATGCGTAGTGGATTGAATTGCCAGGCTACATAGAAAAAAATTTGTGCAACCATGTCTTAGCATAGAAACTGAGGTGGAGTATTCCATCAATGTATTCAATGGAGGTGGTATTAAATTTATCTTTCACACAGACAAATAAATCGAGCTAGATACTTCCAAATTCCATCATAGGTCTCATAAATCCAATTATCATAATTATATTTACCCTCTACTCTATCTAATTCATTCTCTTTTTTACATTTCTTTTTTCTTTCCGGTAATCCTGAGTGCTCTCAAACAAGACTTAAAATTTTAGGAATTTAAAAATACGATAGTTTTTGGATTTGGGTGAGCTTACCAGTTTGGAATATTTTACAGAGTGTTTGTAAAAACATTAGTGGTAGCATTCTTGAAGAGTTGGGGAATATGAACTCCCTGAAATATATTTACATCTCTGTAAATAATATCACCTGAAGCATTCTAAGGGAGTTTAGACGACGAATCAGTTGTCTGGAAGTATTCCCATAGAGTTAGGGTAGTTGAACCATTTAGAGAGCTTGTTCTTGGATGTGAATAACCTAAGCGGGCCCATTCTCATCGAGTTGGGGCGGCTAAAGAGCTTGCAAACTCTCAACCTGGAGTTGAATCAACTCTCTGGAAGAATCCCAAGTGAATTAGAAGGAATGACTACTTTACAAACCCTCTTCGTGTGCTACAATGAACTCAGTGGAGCCATTTCCCAAGAGTTGCAACAACTTACGACCTTGGAGGAGCTTCTGCTAAAAAATAACCACCTCACTGGAACTATACCTTCATGATTCAGTCAATTGAAAGTTGTGCAACATCTCAACATAAGAATTAATAGTTTCTCTGGATATATCGGTTGAGCTTGGCTAGCTGAAAAATTGAAATCTCTTTCCGTATCTATTCATCTATATAAGAATTAGCTCTCAGGAAGAATCCCCTCGAACCTCAAAAATCTAAGCAGTCTTGAAGAATTGTCTTTGGGAAATAACTACCTATCCAAACGGATACCAGAAGAGATTTCAATACAGGGCCACAATCTCTAGTCGCTAAGCTTACAGAACAATAATCTAACTAGCTCAATACTTTTGTCCTTGTCACCTCTCAACGGCGACCAAAATCACAGTATCGAGCTTGATGTAGCACCCCTATTCTACTACTAAGGCTTAATCGCTATTAAAAGAAGACTATAACACCACTCTCGATACATAATTCATATCGGTATTATATGATCCATATACATTCAACAACTAAACACATTTAAGCTCAGAGTAAACATATTATTTACTGCTATAATTAACAATCCATAGCGTTTCATATTAATTCATATACACAGCGGAAATCATGATAACATAAGCAGCACAGTCCTGCGAAACATGATTAAGGCATAATCAGATACTTATCTTTTAACAGTGGTAGATTCCACCAACCAAGTGCAGGCCTTCCACGAACCTCCTAGCCTTAGACCGCACTGCTCATCAGCTCAGCAATGGGTCACCCCCGAGCTGGGACTAAGCTCCATATCAAGGCAAGGAATTCTAGACTAGGCTGAGGTTACAGGGAAAACAACACATAAAATCTGGAAGGATTCTTCCCAGGATGCCATCTTACGCCCACTACTACCGGACTCTCATTCCCCACATGCTTGTTCCGCCCGAGAGTATACACCTTCACAAGCACAGTCCATCGGTGCTAACCTCCCTCTCTGGGTCTCGGCAACAGGCTGGATCAGGAAGTCTCAGAGCCTGAAGCTGGTGCTGGACACTCTCTGGAAGAAACCTCTTCCAACAACATCCACCTCCCTCACCTAGAGAGAGATCACACACAGGCTCAATCACAACTCGCACTGGCCATCAAGCCACGTGCAATCCAGCTCTGCGTGGTCACCATAGCCAACTGGAAATACACCCATGACCTCTCCAACAGGCTCAACAATGGCTCGAGGCCTCACAGTGATGGTTCATAGGAATGCATGATGAGTAATTCCCGCAGGGGTCGACACAGACTCCACGACTTAGAATGGAGGGTGAGATCGGCTCTTCAGAAACAACACAGGCTTCCTGACTCACAGTATAGAGGTGTACCTGGATTTATAGAGCCAAACACAGGCTTTCCAACAGTTTCAACAATGGCGGAATGGTTCAGGGTCACAGCTTCGGGACAGAGTCTCCATGCATAGGTTCGATCAGTCGGACAGAGGATTTGCACGGATCATTAAATACAACACGAGATTCCTGACTCTCAGGAATGCACGAGGTATTCTTGCAGTGGTTGGGTCAGTCCTACTGTTCAACGCTCCCTCCCCGCTCAGGTAGTCGGGTGGAATGGAAGAGAGAGAGAGAGAGAGAGAGAGAGAGAGAGAGAGAGAGAGAGCCCTCTCATGGCTCATCTCAACAGTTTTATTTGCATGCACCAGGGTGGACACTTGTCACCCTTGGAACTACATGCGTTCCATCAGCATGCATCCCCTTTGCATGCTTTCCCCTTGCCAGAAACTTGGGATAAAAGTGAAAACACAAAATGCACATGTTCTTTTTGGAATAATATTAAATATTATTATTCCCAGGCTTAAGCCCCCTAGGCCAAACGCTTAGCCCCTTTTTCCCATCTTCCAGCCCCTAATTCCTTGCCCACTCTATGGATTCTTAGTCCCCCTTCACTCATTCATCGTGGTCGGTCTGCACATGACGGTGTTTATATTTTATTAAATGTTCTGCGTGATTACATATACAACAACAGGCTCCTGGCCTTCAACACTCAGGCTCCCTGGCCTAACAAACACATAAGCCTCCAGCTTATAAAAACTTGGCTCACCAGCCTATAAAACATAGTTACAATTCCTTTCAAAACATGGTTTACAATGGGGCTCAGCCTTGGGAACACTACAATCCCCCTCCCCTTATTTCTGCATTGTCCTCAATGCAACTCACACTGTCTCTGCAAGTCTTTCAAAATTTTCAAAAAGATGTGGGTACTTTGCCCGCATAACCTCTTCATGTTCCCATGTTGCGTCCTCAGGACCGTACCAGGTCCACTGGACCTTTACAAGTTCTATGGCTCGATTCCAGAGTTGTTTGCTTTTCCTGTCCAATATGCGCACAGGATGCACTTGCAGGACACCTTCTAGTTCTACCTGAATCACATTCCAATCGATAACATGATTAGCATCAGGTACATATTTCTTAAGCAGTGAAACATGAAACACATTATGTACAGTCATAGATGCAGGTAATGCAAGCATGTATGCAACCGGCCCAATCCTTTCCAGGATCTCAAATGGCCCACAAAATCTTGCTGCCAACTTGGCGCAGCTTTCCAGCTTCAGAAAACTTCTGTTAGTTTTCACTTTCAGGAAAACATGGTCACCCACTTTGAACTCTCTATGGGTTCTGTTACTATCAGCGTAACTTTTTTGCCGGTCCTGGGCATCTTTTAGATTATTTTTAATTCTTATCATTTGGTCTTCCATCTCTTTGAGTAGCTCAGGCCCAACTACTACTCTGTCAGCTGGATTATCCTAGCTCACTGGAGTGTTACACTTTCTTCCATAAAGCGCTTCGAATGGGCTCATCTTTAATGATGCATGATACCCATTATTGTAGGCGAATTCTACCAAATGCAGGTAGTCTTCCCACCCTAATGGTTTATCCATCACATACATTCTCAGCATGTCTTCTATTACTCTGTTCACTCTCTCTGTCTGTCCATCAGACTCGGAATGATACACTGTGCTAAAGTTCAGATTCGTTCTGAATCCCTTAAACAGTCCTTTCTAGAAATTCGAGGTGAATTTCGGGTCCCTATCAGACACAATTGTCTTAGGAATTCCATGCAAGCCTACAACTTCTTTTAAGAAGATATCAGCAACATCTACTGCCTTGTGGGTGGTTTTCAGTGGAATAAAATGGGCGGCTTTAGTAAGCTTGTCCACCACCACCATGATTGAATCATGTTGCTTGCTTGTTCTAGGTAGTCCGGTGATAAAATCCATTGTTACCACGTCCCATTTCCACTCAGGAATGGGTAAAGGCTGCAGCAGCCCTGCTGGGTGTCTGTGCTCAGCCTTAACCTTTTGGCACTCCATACATCTGGCGATGTATTCAATGATTTCTTTCTTCAACCCCGACCAAAAATAATGGCCTTTGATTGCTGCCATAGTCTTCTGATAACCAGGATGTCCAGCATAAGCCACATTATGCATCTCCTTTAGAATTGCCAGCTTCAATTCTCGGATATTGGGTACATACACTCTGTTTTTATACAGAAGTAAACCATCAGTTCCCAAGGTGTAACTTTCCTTGGTCTTTGGTCTCTCACACTGATGTAGCTTTGCTACAAGACTTTTGTACTGCAAATCAGTATTTGGAGCTTCCAAAATTCTATCTTTCATCTCAGTCCGGTACATGCTAATTGTTGTAGCATGTAATTCGTGCACTTTTCTGCTGAGTGCATCAGCCACCTTGTTTTCTTTCCCTTTGATATGCTTGATATCAAAGTCATATTCGCACAGAAACTCCAACCATCTGATTTGCTTGGCATTTAAGGTCGGATGATCAAACAAATACTTCAGACCGTTATGGTCTGTTCTCAACTCGAATCTCTTGCCCATGAGGTAATGTCTCCATTTCCTCGAGGCGTGGACGATTGCTGCCAGCTCTAAGTCGTGAGTGGCATAATTCTTCTCATGCTCCGTCAACTTTCGGGATTCATAACAGACTACAAATCCCTCTTGGCTGAGAACTCCTCCCAGCCCCTTCTTACATGCATCTGTGCACACTACGTAATCCTTATTTGGATCTACAATCTTCAGGATTGGAGCACTAGTTAGCAGCTGCTTCAATCGCTGGAAGTTTCTCTCACATTCTTCAGTCCACTGGAACTTCTTCTCCTTCCTTTGCAAGGAAGTGATAGAATGAGTGATCTTTGAGAATCCGGCTATGAACCTCCTATAGTAGCCCGCCATACCCATAAAAGATCTAACTTCTGCCACATTCCTTGGCACTGGCCATTCTCGAATGGCCTGTACCTTTTCAGGATCCACAACGATCCCTTCTTCAGATATAATGTGTCCCAAGTAATGGATCTGCCTTTGATAAAAAGAGCACTTGCTCAGTTTTTCATACAACTGGTGTTCTCTCAACACCTGCAGCACCATTCTCAGGTGTTGCTCATGTTCTTCCTCTATCTTGGAATACACCAAGACGTCGTCTAGGAAGACTATGATAAACTTGTCCAAATAATCTATGAACACTCCATTCATTAAGCACATGAAAACAGCAGGTGCGTTGGACAGCCCAAACGGCACCACCGTGAACTCATAATGACCGTACCTTGTTCTAAAGGCGGTCTTGTTGATGTCCTCATCCTTTATTCTCAATTGGTGATATCCAGTTCAGAGATCTATTTTCGAAAATATTTTTGCATCCTTCAACTGATCAAAAAGATCATCAATCCTTGGCCGAGGATACTTGTTCTTGACAGTGACCTTATTCAACTGCCAAAAATCAATGCACAGCCTCAACGTCCCATCTTTCTTCTTCACGAATAGGACCGGGGCTCCCCACGGTGACACATTGGGGTGAATGTAACCTTTCTTTAGTATCTCTTCGAGCTGCAATTGCAACTCTTTCAGCTCTGGTGTACTCATTCTGTAAGGAGCCTTCGAAACTGGAGCTGCTCCAGGCATCAAATTTATAGAAAAATGGATGTCCCTCTTTGGAGGTAGTCCAGGTACCTCCTGGAATATGTCCTTGAATTCTTTGAGTACTTCGTGGTCTTCCAGATTCGAGACTTCATCTCAGGATGCTTCTTCCACCCAAGCTGCAAATAATTGACAGCCTTTCCGGTAACATTTCTTCAGCTGCATGGCTGAGATTTCCCTCACAGCCACGGCTCTGGGAATTCCTTGGATTGTTACCTGATTTCCCTCCTCGTTCAGGCATGTAAATCTCTTGTTGTGGCAATCCAGAAGGACATGGTGTTGGTCCAACCAGTCCATCCCAATTAAGCAATCGTATGAGCCTAAAGGCAGAATGTTCAGTTCAACCTTATTGCTCATTCCTTTCATGTCCATTGAACATGACTTAACCAATTCAATGACCTTCCTCTTGGTCCCTGTGGCCAACTGCACTAACCAAGACTTCTCATGTTTGCTTCTCGTTAAATGCAAACTTTCCACCACTCTAGGATCTACATAACTATGGCTAGCCCACGAATCAATTAAAATAACAAGTGGTCAGTTGTTGATCGTACCTTCCACTTCAATCATGTGTGATTGAAATTTTGCTTGCTTGTTGTCTAGGGCTGCGTAGATCCTCGGCATTATACTGCCCATATCCCCCATTGTTTCATCTTGCTGAATAGTATGTACAGTTCTCACTTTACCATTTTTATGGGGACAATCTCTGTACTCGTGGTTTCCTTGGCAGCTCCAACACTGAATGGGTGTCTGTCTCTATCTTTGTGCTCCCTCTTCAGTCATTCTCGACTCTCTAAACGATGGTTGTTCCTGAAGACTGTTTCTGAAAAAGGAAGGCTTGTTTCCCTTCTGCCTTTGTTCCTTCTTAAACTTTCTCTGATCATTCCAAGCCTTCCGAAGGATAGGCCTTTCTCCTTGCTGTTCATACAAGCATTTTTCCCTTCTTATGGTTTCTTCCATGGTCTTAGGATCGTCATATTGAATCTTGTTACTCATGGAAGGTGGCAATCCACTCAGATATCTCTGAATCTTGACAGCCTCATCTTTGATGAATGGAACATACTTCAGTAGTTCTAGAAAACTTCGTTCATACTCATCAATAGTCATGTTGCCTAGCTTGAGTTCGAAGAACTCCTTCATCTTTCTGTCATAGTATCTTTTAGTCAGGTATTTCTTCTCGAAATACCTCTTAAATTCCTTCCAAGTGACCTCTTTTTCTCTGATGTGCTACACCTGCACAAACTGATCCCACCACATGGATGCTTTTCCTTTCAGTTGGTACATTGCAATTCTTCCTTCTGCATGGGCAGAATAATTCTGCAGTTGGAAGTATTTCTTCATGCCAGAAAACCAGGTCTCGACGTCTTCCTCCTTCTTATGTTCTCCATCGAATGTTGGAGGCTTAATCTTGTTCATTTCCCCTTTCAATTCCTCCTTTCCAGATTTTCGATGTTTTCTGGTAGGGGACGGGCTTGAACTATTGTGTGTCTCCCTGTCAGAATGTCCTTGGGAGCGACTAAGATGTCGACTACCACTCCTTGACCTACTTCTTCTCCCATGGGTTCTACGACTCTCCGTCTTACTTGAATATTTTCCCTTCTCGAGTTTTCTCTCTATTCTTTCCAGGGTCTTCAAAAATTTTAAGTTTAATACACCCTGCCGATCCTTGACTTTCATGAGCTTTCGGCTATCATCTCGGTGAGCCTGGGCCTCTTTTTGCAATCCTTCAATGATTTTCATTATGTGTCCTTCCTTATCCTTCTCTTTTCCATGCCCATTGAAATTCGATCCTTCGACTCCCAGGTTAACATCCTTTCCTTCTTGTTCGTCTTCTGTTTCGGGGGTAATCTGCACCTTTCCCCACTCCATACTCGGCATTGTTTAACTGGAGTCCTGACCTCCATTGAACTCTGCACACGCACTGTGCAATTAAATTCAAAGTTTGTCAGGCTATTAAACCTTCAGGAACAATCCACAACATTTATAAGCCAAAACAAACAAGAACAAAAGACATTTTGATTCAAATAAGTTTTATGAGCTCTCGTTCGGCTCTGCAATTTTCAGGTTTTCGAAACTTTCATTTTTCGGCACTTTGGGATTTCGAGACTTCGGGTTTCGAGGTTTCGGCCCACGAGGCTTTCAGACTTGCTTTCCTTTCCAACCCCCGGCTTCCGAAATTCCAATTTACGTTACCCTCCGTGCCCACATAGTACAGTGGTCACCCACAACTATGGTGGCACATGGCACGTTAATGAGGGTCCACGTCGCTTTTTAACGACGTCATCGGTTCCACCACTCTTGCTTTTCTCCTCAACCCACTGGCACGTGGTACACATTCATGTGTCCACTTCTATTCCTAGTAAAATCCAACAGTCAAATATTTCTCAGATCTACAGCGCAAATTTTTTCGGCGTTTCGGGGTTTCGGGCATTGGAAGTTCGTGCATCCACACATCTTGAAATTCCATTTGCCGAAATCACGAAATCACTGTCTACTTACTTACTTGATCCAACGGTCAAGTTCTTCTCCCACAATCTATGGTGTAGATTGTTTCGGGATTTCTGGTTTTGAGGGTGTTCACCTCTTCTCACCTCCCATCTCCCAAAATGTCGATTTCTTCCCGTTGACTATTTTCAAGTTATGAGTCAGCGAAAGGTTGATCGCTCTCCAAGCGTTCTTTCTGATGGACGGTCCTGACTAATTCAGGATTTCGCGTATCGCGATTTCCACACTCCTGTGCAATTGCAAAGGGCTTTAAACCCCGTGCACACTTTCCAGATCTAACGATCACGAGGGTTCACCTTCCCTCCCGAACAAATCCTAAAGCTCCTACACTTCTGGTGTGGAGTCCTCTCTCCCTGTGGACTTATGCCACACTGGCCGCAGTTTCATAACGCCGCTATACCTCCTGAGCTTTAAAAACTCGTCAAGTAACTCCTTGACACTTTGGAGCAAACCAGGGTCCGAAATTGGCCTTCCAGACCCAATTTCCCCTCACATTCTCAGTCGAAATACCACTCCACTGGCCCATCTAGGTTCAGTATCGAAACCTTGGCTCTGATACCAAACTGTAGCACCCCTATTCTACTACTAAGGCTTAATCACTATTAAAAGAAGACTATAACACCACTCTCGATACATAATTCATACAGGTATTATATGATCCATATACATTCAACAACTAAACACATTTAAGCTCAGAGTAAACATATTATTTACTGCTATAATTAACAATCCATAGCGTTTCATATTAATTCATATACACAACGAAAATCATGATAACATAAGCAGCACAGTCCTGCAAAACATGATTAAGGCATAATCAGATACTTATCTTTTAACAATGGTAGATTCCACCAACCAAGTGCATGCCTTCCACGAACCTCCCAGCCTTAGACCGCACTGCTCATCATCTCAACAATGGGTCACCCCCGAGCTGGGACTAAGCTCCATCTCAAGGCAAAGAATTCTAGACTAGGCTGAGGTTACAGGGAAAACAACACATAAAATCTGGAAGGATTCTTCTCAATATGCCATCTTACGCCCATTACTACTAGACTCTTGTTCCCCACATGCTTGTTCCGCCCGAGAGTATACACCTTCACAAGCACAGACCATCGGTGCTAACCTCCCTCTCTGGGTCTCGACAACAGGCCGGATCAGGAAGTCTCAGAGCCTGAAGCTGGTGTTGGACACTCTCTGGAAGAAACCTCTTCCAACAACATCCACCTCCCTCACCTAGAGAGAGATCACACACAGGCTCAATCACAACTCACAATGGCCATCAAGCCACGTGCAGTCCAGCTCTGCATGGTCACCATAGCCAACTGGAAATACACCCACGGCCTCTCCAATAGGCTCAGCAATGGCTCGAGGCCTCACAGTGATGGTTCATAGGAATGCATGATGAGTAATTCCCGTAGGGGTCGACACAGACTCCACGACTCGAAACGGAGGGTGAGACCGGCTCTTCAGAAACAACACAGGCTTCCCGACTCACAGTATAGAGGTGTACCCAGATTTACAAAGCCAAACACAGGCTTTCCAATGAGTTCAACAATGGCAGAATGGTTCAGGGTCAAGGCTTCGGGATAGAGTCTCCACGCATAGGTTCGATCAGTCGGACAGAGGATGTGCACAGACTATCAAAGACAACACAAGATTCCTAACTCTTAGGAATGCACGAGGTATTCTTGCAGTGGTTGGGTCGGTCCTACTGTTCAGCGCTCCCTCCCCGCTCAGGTAGTCGGGTGGAATGGAAGAGAGAGAGAGAGAGAGAGAGAGAGAGAGAGAGAGCCCTCTCATGGCTCATCTCGACTATTTTATTTGCATGCACCAGGGTGGAAACTTGTCACCCTTGGAACTGCATGCGTTCCATCAGCATGCATCCCCTTTGCATGCTTTCCCCTTGCCAGGAACTTGGGATAAAAGTGAAAACATAAAATGCACATGTTCTTTTTGGAATAATATTAAATATTATTATTCCCAG
>ML801386.1:41201-79095 GCA_009831015.1 Picea engelmannii
TATATATATATATATCTTTCATAATAAAAACCAATATTGTGCCTTGATAAAGATATCGATAGTGTGCCTTGATAAAGATACCTTTGTACGTCCACAAAACAACAACATGGGCTATTTCTTTTAATTTTAAACATAAATATTTAGAAAGTATAATTATACTGCTTTGCTTTTTTGAATTTTAGGCACTATTATTAGAAAGCTTATGTTGCATTTTAAAAAAATCTTTCATTTATGTTGGTCCGGTGATTTTGACAGAGAAGGTAGAGGAGTCTCATTCCAAGTTTCTCCTCGTTTGTCAAGGTTTCGAAGAAAACTAGATTTGCACCGGCTCGACTGAATATTACAGGGTGTCTACATCAAACCACACATATGTAGAATCATGTGATGTCTCGTCAAGATGAATTTTTTCAGATGTTGTTGCTTGATTCTTATTTTACGCATTATTATAAGAGGAACAATGGCAATCTTAACACATTACTATATTTTACACTATAAATTTATGGAAGAGACAACGTAACTGCAAAAGTAATATTATAATTGTTCATTAGCTATCGTATTACATAATTTTTCACAAATTTATATCCAGGTGTATCATTTCTAACAATATATTGAATTGGTATTTATATATTTAAGCTCCTTAGAAATTATGGTTTGCAGTCCTCTACCTTCTGGGTAGGGACTTGTTGCTCCACAATCACACTTGTTTCAATTGTAATGTGAAGGATTATATTTTGTTCATTTTTTATTTGAAGGATTATATTTTGAAAATTATGGAAAATTTATTAATTCATTTTAATGTTTTATAAATTGAGTTTGATGATTTTTTTGGGTAAAAGGTTAAATTATAATTGGTGATAATATATAGTATCATGTATGGGATAAGGTTAGATGCTACGTGGAAGTCGATACTACCATTGCTAAATCTTTAGCTAATGATAGTATCCAAGTTTAAACCTTTTCGTTTTGGAGTATAACTTAAAATTGCTTTTGATTAGCAACTGCTTCTAATTAACTAAGAGCTTGTCTTCCTCAGACATAAGGAAAAAAGTAACAATGCAAGACCCATAGTCATTTAACATGAGTCGAAGTTTTCCCCTTTATAGACAAACAAATGGATTATTTTAGGCGATCGTGTTTTGTTTACACACGATGATGTAATTGCACATCGAGGTCTTGAGATTGTATTAACATAAGCTATATTGATAACCCTGAATATTGTAGGTTTTTCCCTGCTTTGGGGGGAAATTTCAAGTTTAATGTGTAAATTAGTGTATATTGAGAAGGATTAGATTTTGAAAACCCAACATTTCCATCAAATTTCCATCAATTCATTCCAACTTTCCATAAGTTGAGCTTAGCGTGTAGCCTTCTTAATGCATTTCATTAGTAATATTGGTTTTTTGAAGTGGCTTATGGTGACCATTTTTTTTTCCAGGTAACATATCCCAGGGAAAACCCAGAGGCACTTCCCCTCATTTTGAGGATGGTAGCTAGGGTAAACTGTAAATTCTTCAAGACATAAAGTCGGGTCAACAATAAGGCTCAAAGCCATTACAACAATATACTTATTATGAGCTCAACATGTCACTTATGAAAATAAAACCTGGGTGGGGAGAATAAGACTTCATCCCACAACTACTTGCACTAGATCTAGTTGACAACTTATAGTAAACCTACACACATTTCATATTTCATTTATATTTAGAAAGATTTGGAATCTATACTCAATCTTAGTGACCAAATTAAAAGATCATCTAGATAAGTCTAAGTTTTTTGAGAATATGAGAAAGTGACACTTATAACGTGTAAATAAATGTCTTTCCAAAAGCTTTACCATTACTACACTACGTAGTTGTTTTAGTGTTTTTTTTTATCATTTTTTTAGTATTATTTATCACATCATTAATTTTTTTTTTTTAAATATCTCTTTTATTTTTCACATTGTAAATTAAAATGATCAAGGTGATAATATTTTTGTGATTTATTAGCGTTATTGTGTCATTTTTGTCTTCATCTTCCATCATTTATTAGTCCCTGCTTGCGGATAGAGACTATAGCATTCATCCGGCGGTCAACTGTTGACCGCATTTTCCATCATTTATTAGTCCCTGCTTGCGGATAGGGACTATAGCATTCACCTGGGCCTATTAACTAGTCTTTTTTGTTTGTTGCATTAAGTGGTGTATTTTGTAGTTTTTTAAAATCATTTCACAATGTTTTCATAAAATAATGTATTATTTGCTTTTTTTTTTCCAAAAATATAACTTTTTCCAATTTTATCAAATATTTTTTATCCTTTTTCTCATTGTAAAATTTTGGATGGGACTTAGTATTTTAAAATGAATTTAAAAAGATATAAATGAGAAAATTTTTGGATGGGACTTAGTATTTTAAAATGAATTTAAAAAGATATAATTATAATTGTTCCAGTTTTGACATTTGTGAGAGGCTTTCACTGTATGCAGAGAACAACACTCCATTGTGCATGCAATGCTCCACTTGGATCTGTTTTCTCACCCGACAACACCCTACACCTCCATGGTTTTCTCACCCGACAACACCCTACACCTCCATGGAAAGGAGCATCCTCACCCTACATCTCCATCGAAGGTATGTCGCCTCTCTCTGTCACCTCCTCCTCCTCTCTTCCTCTTCTCTTCTGAGCCTGATTGTAACAGAAAGTCGTGTGTGTTATCCTCTAAATCCCAATGAACTTTGCTCCAATTCTCCATGCTCCAGTTCTCCATTTGGTTCAGCAGAATATCATTTTTGTGCGCCTCTTCAGAGACGAAAAAATCACAGAATAAGCCAGAATATTCAGTCACAGATGCAAAAATAGATGAAGTTGTCGGTGAAGCACTAGCTGAACTAGTAGAGCCATCAGTAGAACCATAAGTTGTATCTTATCAAGTTGTTTACTCAATATAAGAAGCACTAGTAGACTTTGCAGTAGTTGTTTCTTCAGTAGCATAAGCACTACCTGAAGCATAGGTAGTCATTTTCCAAAATTCTATTTCTATCTTCACATTTTGTGCAAAGTTAAAGCTATGCTTGAAATGGATTTGTGACTGGGCATCAATCCTAAGAAGCTCAAAGTTAAAATGAATTTGTGTTGGCCGTTACCTTTCTTGTTTCCATCGCCATAGACGGTGAGTGATCCATCTCGCGGAGGCATGAAATGCTCCATCAGGGCCAATGATGCCAGAAAATAACCCACATAGAAATTAGTCGAGACATAAGTATATGGAATCCTGGTTACTTCAATGGAACATCTCACGACCCATTTATCAGAGAAAACCTCGTTTCCCGGGTAGATGGCGTGCTCCATTCTGTCTGGGTCCATCCCAAACTCAGAAGGAAGAAAGCGCTTGATTGTTCCTGCCTCTTTAATGGCCTCGATTACCTTCAGTTGGCCCTCTCTCAGACCCTCTGCACCCATCAGGGATATTACGACTTCTCACAACCCTATTATTTCCACCACACTCTCTAGTATCGCCTTCTACTTGCCACTCTTCTTGTGTGGCTAGAGCGTTGCTCAATGTGAACCCCAAGAGATAATCCATATTCTTATTCTTTTGATGCCAGGTAAAGTCATGAATCTTTACCCCTAGTAGCTTCATAATCAACACATAATTGACTTACTCTGCATGAGTTGAGAAGTCCTGTGAACAGAGAGTAGCCATCTTTCTGCAATACTTGACTCCAACCAAAAATCGAGAATAGTTTCATAATGTTCAATGGGTTAGCTTGTATTAATGTGTCAGCTAAATGTTTCAGAGCATTTACAAGGCTTCTGTGATTGTCAATCGAAACCTCCACCAGGTGGGCTCCTTTAGAGTTGAAGGAAATAAGCGTCTCCACTTTGTTGATATCAAAGGTTGCCTAGGCATGATACATGACATAGGTTTCATGGCCGAGAGCGAGGTTGTTGGAAATGACACAAAGATATGTAATAGAAACTAGCACAGCCGCTAACTCGCGACCGGTGAACGCCAAAGCGGTGGCTTACGGCTGTTAAACGTGGCCACGATTGGCGATCGCTGGTAATGGCAGCACATAAAAGCTGCCACCAAATGTTAGCTAAGCAAAAACTCTGTGAGAATACTTTAATATCTTTGAATCAGGTAGATGTGGCAATAAGTTAGTGAATACAGTAATTGTTAAACACGATTAGATAAATGTAAAAAAGTAAACATATAAACAGATGTCTTTATAACAGCTAGGAAGTCAATGGATGAAATCAGAGCCATTTATTTATTGTGACGACTAAGAATATTCTAAGCATATTTAATCTCGTCCATAGAAAACATATTAAGAACTAAAAACCTATTAAATGTACCCATTGTCAATAGGTGTATGCCTTTCGGCCTAACAAAAACATCATAGTAAACGTCCCTTGGGGTTCACCAAGAGTAGCGGGAAAGGTACCTCTTCGCTTTATGCTCGCAACTCTTCTCTATGGAGTTGCAGTGCTCTTTAGAACGAAATTTGTATGTACATATATTTTCTTAAAATATGGACAACACTGTCATGCAGGGTTGGCAATCACTCCAATTTACCAGTTTTCCAACATGCCCTCTCACATCCTTTGTCTCTTTCACATCAGATGCTTTTTGATATTAACAATGTCACATTAATTTCAATATCATACTTACCCACTTTTTCGACGTGACAATTATTTGGTAAATGTTTTATAATTACAAGCTATTTTTCTGTACATTAATAATCCCTCCTGTCTCTCTCATTTCCATGGCCAAATATCACTGTCTAGTTACTAATTTTGATGTTGAGAACAAAGCAGTCACCTTTACTCTTTTAAAAAACATAGCCAGCGTGCTCTCATTACAAAAATAATATTCTGATCATTATTTTTTTACTACACACTGTTATCATATTAGTGGAGAATTATCATACTAATAAAATTGGTAAGTGGAAGGATAATTATTACTTTATCATGGTATATTTCGTAATTATTTATTGAATTTTGTTATAGATTTTTTATTTGTATTTAGTTTTTAAAATTAAATTATTAAAGTTGTGTTGATTGTTACCTTATAATTTATATTTTATTAAGAATGACATTTTTTTTTACATTATAAGTTAGAAGTGGAACTCTCATTTTGAGACGATTAATAATGGAACAATACATATAGGATTTCACATAAAGAAATATAAATTAAGGTGCATAAATAAAGTAGAGATTAAGGTGTTTTATGGATTTCAATAAACTTAATAGTTTTTCTGACATGTCAACATTGTTTGAAACAAAGAAAAGTTAATGAAGCAACATAATTGACACATACACGTGATGTACTTATGTACATAAGTGATACACCTAACATAACATATGCAACAAAGCACATGAGTGGCACACAAACAATCCATTGATGCATTTATGTGATGCACCAACCATGTAAGAGACGCAACGACCATATAAACAACATACTCACACACATAAGCAATGTGCCTGAAATAATAAACACAATCATGCACAAAAATGACACCACAAACATAAACCACACTCTCATGCACATAAATGATGCACTTACACACAAAAATGATATGCTTATGCACATAAGCGACTCGATACTTACATACATAAGCAATGCACTCATGCACATAAGCGACACACATGACATAAGTTAAGTGATCTAATCAAGCACATGTGTGACACATTAAGAAACACACTTATGCACCTCAAATATGTGATACATTCACTTGCATAAGAGACACGCCTAGCATAAGCAACACACATAAGTGATGCATTTGACACATAAGCAACACACTCATACACATAAGCGACACACTCTCACACATAAGAAATGCACCTAACACAAGTGACATAATCACACACATAAATTCCATAATCACGAATATAAGTGATACATCTAATATAAATGACACACAAGTGCACATAATGATGCAATGACATATGCACATAAATAATGCACTAACGCACATGCGCAACACATTGAATACATGGATGAAGCACTCATGCACATAAGTGATGCACCTAACACAAGTGATACACTCACACACATAAGTGATGCATCCACACACATAAGCGATGCACTCATGCACATAAATGACACACTAATATGTAAACAACACACTCATATACATAACATAAATGACACACTCACACATAAGCAACAATGCACTTGCAAGCATACATAGCATGTATGTGCATCACTTTTTGTGTGTCAATGTGTTGCTCATGTGTTTGAATGTGTCGCTCATGTGCATGAGAGTGCATCACTTATGTATGAGTGCATTTATTATGCATGAATGTGTTGTTTACATGTCAGAGTGTGTCACTTACATGTGTGTGAGAGACAAACCCACATATAAGTGATGTTCATGTTTGTGAGTGCATTGCTTATGTGTGTGAGTGTGTTATGAACCAACAACTTGAGAATGATAAAAAATCAATGTATAATAGTCTACTTCAAGGGGGATACCTCCTTTTACAGTATATTCAATGTACAAGATGAGATGAGGTGATCCTAAGACTAGGTCTCCTTGGTATATATACATGAGACAAAGGATACAATTATTATGAAAGGGTACAATGAAGGGTTCTATCCTACATACAAATATAACACTGGAAATGTAATAATTCAATATTTGGGCTTAATAAGGGGTTTTATACTTAACATGGGGTTTTTTCCAGGGCTTAACATACCCCTCCCCTTCAAACAAGTGTTTCTACATGAAGAACTCATCTTCCCATGTCACTTGTTCCACTGGTATGTTCCTCCATTTGACGAGATACATAGTAATTGCTTGATTTCGCAGTCGCTTAATCCTTGTTTCAAGGATTGTTTCTAGTTCTAGTATTATTTTCCCTCCTTCATTAATCTCTAGTAAAATAATTTGGACTAGGATCATGTCACAGATTAACTTCTTTAAGCAAGAAACATGGTAGACTGGATGTACATGTGAAGTTGGAGGCAACTCCAATTTGTAAGCCATACTTCCAATCCTTTGCAACACCTTATAGGGGCCATAATATATGGGTGTTAATTTATTGTTCTTCTTTTATTGCTTGAGGGACACTTGTTTATATGGTTGTAGCCTCAAAAATACCCAATCCCCCACTTCAAATTCCCTTTCACTATAATGTTGATATACTTGTTGTTTCATCCTATTTTGTGCCATAACCAAGTTGTCCTTCAATAGTTTGAGAACCTCTTGTTGGTGCTCTATGTAGTCGTCCACTTCCTGAACCTTTGTAGTCCCTTTTAAGGGTGATGTGATAGATGGAGGATAATATCCATACAGTGCTAAAAATGGGGACATTTTTTTATGAAGTATGGAAGGATTTGTTGTACCACCATTCTACCAAGGGCAACCACTTGACCCATTCCGCTTGTTTATTAGATGCAAAGAAACTAAGATATCCTTCTAGACAATTATTCACGCTCTCATTTTTCCCATTGGATTGAGGATGGTAAGTTGATCCATGAGCCAATTGAGTATCCAAACAAGAAAATAATTTGTTCCAAAAAATTCCATTGAAAATTCGATCTCTATCACTTACAATAATCTTGGGGACTCCATGTAGCTTTTGAATTGTTTCCATGAATGTTGCAGCTATTGTACTTGCCTTAAAAGGATTAGAAAGAGAGAAAAATGGGCATACTTTGTCATTCAATATGCTACTACCATGATGACAATATTTCCTTCAGATTTGGGTAAAATTGTAGTAAAACCCATTAAAAATTATTCCCAACATTGAGTTGGTATAGCTAATGGTTGTAGGAGACCCGACGCCTTGATTGTCTCTCCCTTATTCTATTGGTAGAACACACATTCAGACACAAAATTTTGAACATCATTTTTAAGACTTTCCCAGAAAAAATCCTTCTTGATCTTGTGGTAAGTTTTCAAGAATCTTGAATGTCCTCCTATAGGAGAAGTGTGTGATTCCAGAAGGACCTTCTATTTGAGTTGGGAATTCTTACATAAATATAGGTGATCATGATACCATAACAAATCATTCTTCCATACAAATTTATTTAATGCATTGGGGTTCTCTTGTAGTTGTTGAATGATCTTGCATACATGTTGATCTTGATTCCATTTTATCCTTGCTTATTCCACCCAATCAGATTGCAGAATAGAAATATCACACAATGAACCCTCTATTATTTTTCTTTCCTTGAAAGTGCATCTGCCACAATATTATGTTTTCCTTTCTTGTAGATAATTTCAAAGTCATAACCTAGCATCTTTGTAACCGGTTTGTGTTTCTCTTCTGAAGATAATCATTGCGCCAAGAAGTACTGCAAGCTATCATGATTTGTTTTTACTTTGAAGTGTCTTCCTATTAGGTAAGGGCGCCATTTCTTAATTGCATGTAGTATGGCCAACATATATTTTTTCATAAATCAGTTTGAGTAAGTTTTTTCCTTTAAGTTGGTTACTTTCAGAGGCAAGAGGCCTTCCTTCTTGCATTAAAATTGCATCAATGCCATGGCCTAAGGAATCACACTCCACAATACATGTTTTTGTGAATTCAAGTGTGGCTAGGACATGAGTTTTACACATAGCCTCCTTAAGTTTTTCAAAATCTTTGGTTGCTTCTTGAGTCCAAGAAAATGCTTCCTTCTTTAATAATGTTGTTAGAAGTGCCATTATTTGACCATAGTTCTTGACAAATAATAACATGTCAATCCTATCCTCTAAGTTTCTTCAAGGTTTTAGGAATTGTCCATTCCCTCATAACTTTAATTTTGTTAGGGTCCACTTTTACACCTTCATGAGATACAATATGACCCAAATATTCTAGTTTTTGAATCCCAAAGGCACACTTGGAAGGATTTGCATAAATTTGTTTCTCTTCCAAAAGTTGTAATACTCTGTCAACAAGTTGTACATGCTCTTCCCAAGATTTGTTGTAGATTAGTATGTCATAAAAAAATACTAACACAAATTTTCTAAGAAAGGGTTTGAAAATAGAATTCATTAAGCTTTGAAATGTTGGCGGTGCATTAGTAAGTCCAAATGGCATAACCAAAAACTCATAATGACCTTCATGTGTTCTAAAGGTTGTTTTGGGAACATCCTCCTACCTCATTCTGATTTGATGATAGCCCGAACGAAGATTCAACTTAGTAAATAAAATTGCTCCATACAATTCATCTAATAATTAATCAATGATAGGAATAGAAAACTTATCTTTGATGGTGATTTTGTTGATCTGTCTATAATCTAGACACATACGCCATGAACCATTATTCTTCGCAACCATCATTATTGGTGAAGAGAAAGAGCTTTGGCTAGGTTGAATGATGCCTGCCTCTAACATTTATTGGATCATACACTCAATGTCACTCTTATGTGCATATGGGTACCTGTAAGTCCTCATGTTAGGCTGTACATTTCCTGGTTTCAAATGAATAACATGGTCATGATGTTGAGTAGGTGGAAAAACCTTAGGAATCTCTCCAAATACAATAGAATGGTTGTTGATAACTATTTGGAGATCCACTAGAGCATAGGATACAGATGTTTGAACATCTAGTGAGCATAATCGTGCAATAACACCATGGTGTCCCTTTTTGAGTAATTTGGTCATGCTATTACAACTTATCACCTTGGAGGGTTTCCATTGGATACTTATAAGCTCAATTTCCTTGCCTTCTAAGGAAAATCTCATGAGAATATCTTGAAAATTAAGGGCCACTGCTCCCAATGATTGTAACCATTGAACCCCTAATACAACATCAACACACCCATTCAGGTGGAAATTGTGGGACTATCCAATAAATACTCCCCCATATTGAGCTTAATACTATGGCACTTCCCAGAATAGTTTATGGTACCTCCATCTAAAATCATTACTTGAAACTCTAGTGCCAGAAATACAAAGCAATTGATATCTTTTGCTAATTTGTAATTATGAAGTTATGGAAACTACCATAATCAATCAACATTATTACATTTTTCCTTTTGATGTATCCTTGTATCTTGAGGGTTTATGTAGTACCGTTTTCGACCAATGCATGGAAATATAGATCCAGATCTTGTGATGGTTCCAATTCTTGATCTTCTTCCTCTTCACAGTCTATGAAGAATAATTTCTTCTCATCACATTTATGTCCCTTACTATTTTTGTTTTCACAATTGAAACATAGTCCTTTTTCTCTTCTTTCATCCATTTGATAAGGTTTCAACCTTGTTGGTTGAGTGAGGTTAGGAGAGGGAACATGGTGTTGTCTATAGTTATTAGTGGCCACCCTTCTAGTAGCCATATTTTTGTTTTCCACTTTCCTTTACATATTCAAAGCTTGCTCTAGGGATTTAGGTTTGAAGAGATGTGCCTCATGTTGAATGTTCTCCTTTAAAGCGCCCATAAAGAGATCTAACAAATTACCCTTGGGAATGTTCTTTACCCTGAGACTGAGCTTTTGGAATTGTTGAATGCTCTCTATGATTGAACCTTTTTACTGAAGTTTTATCAATTGACTAAAGATTGTATTACTCTTAATATCCCCATAATGTGATATTAATTTATCCTTGAAAATGGATCAAGAGATAATATAATTCTTCTTTCTTTCACGAAGCCATTGATACGAGACAAATTGATCATTTTCTAAATACAAGGATGCAATAGGTACCTTTTGTAAGATTGGCACTTGGTGTATATCAAAGTATTGCTCCATCTAGAATATCCATGTTATAGGATATTTACCATCAATATTTGGAATGAATTAGTTGCTTGGTGTTGAATTGAAGCCCTAATGATGTGGATCTTGGATTAATGAATGATCGTGATTCTGAGATTCAGTATTTGTGCTCTCCAAATGTTACAAAATACTCTACATATGTGATTGAGTCTCAACAACCTTGTTCTCCTTATTTTCATGCTTTTATTGCATCGTGTTATCTCCTTTAGGGAGTCTCTCATCTAGGGTGTGCAATAACACGTCATACATGGACTTTGTCAACTCTTCCATCTTCTTTTCCATATGTTCCCGATTTTCATTCATCTTTCTCTCCATTTGATACATATTTTCATCTTTATCATTTTCCATATGTACACTATTTTCATCCATATTCTTTTAAATATGTTCCCAATTTTCATTCATCTTCTTTTCCACCTTTTCAATTTGATGAAAAATTTCATCTTTTTCTTCTTGAGTCATGGTTGAGATTTCTGGAGGTTTTTTGATGAGGAAATTTTTAGAGGAACCTTTGATATAATGTGAGAACATAATAATTCACCTCTTTTTCACAAATTTTGAATCACCAAAAATAGATCTTCCAATTAAAAGTTATGCCAATTGTAAGTTACTTACCTTTAAAACCTTAATTTGGAGTATGTTTGGATGGATGACCTTTGTATTTATGTATCTATAAAATTTGAACCCTTACAAGTTTTAAATTTTGGCCTGTAGTGCTCTAATATGACTTCTTAAACTCCTGAAAAATCGTTGTCTAAACCTTCATTGATACAAATTTATAGAAACAAATACCAATATGTCTTGTTTAAGACTAATTTCAGGATTAGTAAACAACCCCAATTTCCATGAGATATATCTCACAATTTACAATGACTAAAAATATGAAATTTTTTCTACATGTAATCTGTTGATTTTCCTCAAAATTTTGAAAATTTTAGAGTTTAAAACTTCACTGAAAATTTTTATAACGAAAATAGAAAGATGGCTCGTTTGAGACTAATTTCAAGGCTAGTCACAAACCCTAAATTCCACAGAATATATTTACGACACTATAACGAACCATAACCTAAAATGTGGACCAAATGTACTTAGATATGGTCTCCTCAGTCGCCACAAAAAATCATTGTCTAAAACTTTCTAGAAAAAAAGTTATAGCGAAAATTCCAAGATGACTTGTTTAAAACTGATTTCAGGATGAGTTAAAAACCCTATTGATGGGCATCCAAAATGGCATCCTTTTTCACCTCCCCATAACCTTTTTTATCACATTTTTCCTACTTGTATGCCTTTCCATCACTCACCATATTCACCAGCGCGTGGTTTTGGACCAAGATATAACTATGTGATTTCAATGATCATTCTTACATATTTAGGGCATAATCTACTTATTTTTCATGCTAACTAGTGAAATGTACAAAGAACACTTTGAAAAGGCATACATGTACTCTGGAAGGATTGGGACCAATTTCTACAACACCCCTTGTACAAGTGTTGCAACAATGCATGCACACATGTTGAGAGACTTTGTGTTGCTGCTACACCCTTTGTGTTTTGCAACACCTCCAACGTGCATTCAAGTCACGACCATAACGTCGATGCTGCAATAGTTGGATGGCTTGAAAGCGGTCAAACTTCATGACAACAATTGCTAGGGGGATCGGTTGAGTAAGGAAAAGGATAGACAAACAATTGACATACCCAACAACATCAATAAATGGATCAGACCATTGACCAACAAAGAAGGAAAAAGACAATGAAGAACTAGATGGAAATGAGTTTCTTGTTTAGTCAGTTGAGTCAATTGTAGATATTTTATACTTACTATTGTAATCAATCGAGGAAAAACCAATATTCTCCAAGATTCTCAAAGTTGTCCCTCAATCTCATGAGAAAAATAACAAATGTAATAGATGTATAAATTTCCCTCCATTCGAGCATGAGGAGGAGAAACAAATAATAGAGAATATAAGTCTTGTATTCTTTTTCTACAATTTAATATAAAGTTCATGTTCTTGTTCAAAGTGTTGAATGTGTTAATATGGGTATTTAAGCGTCCTATTTCACTCTTAGACCAGTACCTTGTCTAAGGAGGTAGGCCCCCCTCCTTAACCTCATATTGTTTGTATATTCTATACTTTGTAGAAGTAGTTGTAGCATCATTTATGTCTTTTAATTTATTTCCAACAATTCCTTTATTAACATCTTGCTATAACCCTAGCGAATTCCATTACTGTAGCTCCACATTGCTATAACTCAATACTAACATTGTAGGGTATTGTTTTCCCACTTGTGAGTGAATAGTTGTAGTATCTTTCCCATAGTTCCATTTATCTCCAACAATTCCTCTATTAACATCTTGTCGATTGTTGTAGCATGGTATCATTTTCTGATTGATGAGTGAATAGTTGTAGCGCCTTTTCTACATTTTCATTTATTTCCAACAATTGCTCTATTTAACTTTGTTGTAATTCTAATATTTCCCTTGTTGCGATTCCAGTTTCTGCAACTCAGGTCATTGTAACTCCTATTGTTGTGACTCTTGTTTTTGTAACCCTTGTTGCTGCAACTCTGCTTTCTAGCTAGCAATTGTGTGGTTTGTAGCTTGAGATGGTTTATTCCTTTTTACAAGCACAATGTGGTTTGGTTATTATCACTTGAGGTTTGTTTCATTTTGGTACATGCACTATAACATATATGTCACATTAATCAAGATCATCCAATACTTGCACTAGTCACCTTTACTTTTCCCGCAAGAGTGATTTACTTTCCTATAAGTGTGATTTACTTTTCCTGCGATAGTGATTTACTTTTTTGCAAGTGTGATTTACTTTCCTGCAAACATGTGTTTTCATTCCTGCAAGTGTGGATTTGATATAGTTTAATTCAGTGACTTGTTAAAGCATCTTGATATCTTTCCTTGTGACATGCATTTAAAAGTACTACAACTCATTGACAATTACAACATCATACTTGCATATACGATGCACGACAGTTCGTAAGTTCAATACAACCTTGGATTCATAATTAAGTGTATAACTCTTTAGTTGCTCACTAATTTAATTAGGAAGTACTTGAAAAGTCCATCATTTTTTGGTGTCGTTGTCGGGGAACTATCAAAAGTATCGTTGTTGTTTTTCTATTGTTCTAATTTTTATTACAGTATATTGAGTGATATGATTTCTTTTTAGCAATTTGTAGGATGTTTTTCTAGTCTTTTATATGCACCAAGTTAGGGATCAACAATGTAGATTCATTAGTTCATCCAAAAATACCCGTAAAGCTAACAATGCACGTCACTCTCAAGAGGGAAAGGAGCTCAGTCAGCCAAACTATTTGTCACCTACAACAAGTTTTCTTTCCAAGAAGAGACATGAGACCTCCACTCAAGAATCTAATATTTTACAAGGTTCCATGCACACAAAGGCACCGCTTCCAGAGGATCTGATCAATGAACAATACCACTCCAAGGATTTCATTTTTCCTAAAGAAATAGAAGACAACCCTAAAAGGGAAATGACACACGAAACTGTCAAATAAGAGACTGTTTCCTTCGGAATTCCAATTAGAGGATCAAATTAAGAGATGAAAATGAAGAACATCCCTCATTCAGTCTTGTTCAGTCTTCATGGTATATCCAAAGAAGACCTCAATACCTTCCTCTTCGAATTAGATGTACTCTGTAGAAGTTATGATTGCATGTCGGATTCCCATAAATTAAAACTTTTCCCTGTGACACTTAAGAATGTCGCATTGTGCTAGTTTATGGTCCTTGGTAAGGACAACATCCACACATGCGACCAGATGATGCAAAAATTCATGGAAAAGTTTATTGTAAATAAAAATAAAGGAGGGAGGAAGTTTTCAGGATGACAAAACATGAAGATGAGAGCCTTGAGGATTATGTTGAAAGATTCAACTATAATTTATAGAAGGAAAGGCAAGGAGATTTGGCTCCCAAGACATGACATGTCTTATTCCTAAGAGGAATCCAAGATGATTACATTGAACTTCTCAACTTGATGGGCGGAGGAGATATCTCTCAACAAGATTATGATGTCATATTGGAACTTTGTCACAAATATTCGATAGGTACTTCAAGAATAGGCAAAGGGCCGAGAGATATAATAACAAGGACTGACAAGACTATTGGAGGTGGAGTCACAAGAGTAGAGATCATAAATATGCTAGATGATTTCAAGACTTATATACTTAGTTCCACTACTAAATATGACCAAATTTTCCACGCTTTTTCGTTGCTATTGCGACAGTTCTTCGTCGAACTTTCCATGAAAGAGGGTCTTATTTTTCGTGGATATTTTTTCATCGCTATATCGATGAAGAAGATCTCATCATGGAAATATCCACGAAATATGGCTGCCACGTGCCATTTGTTTGATAAGCATTTGTTGCAGCAATTTGTTTTTTACAAACATTCGTCTATATAGCGACAAACATCCATCTATATAGAGACACATATCTGTCTATACGGTGACAGACATCCTTCTATATAGAAACAAACATTTGTTTTTTGTTTCCACGAGAAAGCTATATCTTCCAAGCATTTTCGTCGCTATAGAGACAAACATCCGTGAAAAAACACAAATGATAAGTTTTTGTTGCCACGAGCATGCTATATTTTCCATGATTTTTAGTCGCTATAGAGACAAACATCCATGGCAAAACACAAATGATAAGTTTTTTTTGCCATGAGAATGCTATATTTTCCACTATTTTTCATCCCTATAGAGACAAACATATGTGGCAAAACACAAATGATAAGCTTTTGTTGGCAGGAGAATGTTATATTTGCCATGCTTTTTTGTCCCTATAACGACAAACATATGTGGAAAAACACAAATGATAAGTTTTTGTTGCCACGAGAATGCTATATTTACCACACTATCGCGTTACTATAGCGACAAACATCTATGGCAAAACACAAATCATAAGTTTTTGTTGTCACGAGAATGCTATATTTTCCACGCTTTTTCATCCCTCTAGCGACAAACATCCATGGAAAAACACAAATGATAAGTTTTTTTTACCGCGAGAATGTTATATTTGCCACGATTTGTCATCGCTATAGCAACAAACATCCATGGAAAAACACAAATGATAAGTTTTTGTTGCCATGAGAATGTTATATTTGCCATGATTTGTCATCGCTATAGCAATAAACATGCATGGCAAAACACAAATGATAATTTTGTGTTGCCAAGAGAATGTTGCCACGCTTTTTCAACACTATAGAGATGAGGACTGTAGGTTTAAAAAAAAAATTGCATGTCGGCCACTAACCTCAACCCAATTCACTTCGATTTTAATCTTCTGAAGGAATCCTTGCCAAAAATGCCTAGGGAAATGTCCATTGTTAACTTCACAAGTGCATGGGGAGATATTCCTTGTTCCCTTCTAGTGACAAAATGTTGGCATGGAGAAATGTCCCTTGTTAACTTCACAAGTTAACACAAGAAAAGACCCAATTAGACCTTCCTCCATTGAAATTGTGAACCCTCCAATTATGGTCCAACTATTGTAATATGGGATTATGAACTAAAATAAAAAGAAACTATGAATACAAATGTATAATGCAACTAATCTAATCCTATCTAGAAGCATTTAAGAACTCATTGACATGAAACAAAAGGGAGAAATACTTGACAACAACAAAAATAGTCCACGTAATATAGCTTGCACAAACCCCAAAACAACTTTGAGAAACCAAGGATAACCTACAACATGTCAAGAGATAACCTGCTTCACATCAATTTGTTAGCACTTCATAAGATAATTAAGCATATACATTACACACACAAGAATAGTTTATAGATTGCAACATCCATTCCTACAAGCTTCAAGAAAACTATGAAAGGAAATAATAGTCTACAACTACTAATAAATTGCAAGATTATAAGAAAACAATCTAGCAATATCTCTAATTAGCATGTGAAGATAGATTTCAATATTGAAAGAGATTTTTTGCATGAATGTAATGTTTCTACTTATAAGATTTTCCAATTACTCTTGCCCTTCTAGCTTCTAAACCCTTGGCTTTCCTAGAATAAGTGGACATCCTAGCATACTTGGCTTTCCAACCTTACATATTTTTGTCTTTATTCTCAATTAGATAATGGGTTTGAATGCCAATGGATTCATGTGTCATCTTATACAAAGATAATATTGCTTCATTTGAGAGCCATTCCTCTCCTTATTGCTTTATGAAAGAGGCATCAAAGCCTTCCTCAAACTACATTGTAAATATTCATCTAGCAGGAAAATGGAGGCTTGGATATAAGGATTCTCAACATTCCTTGCATGAGATATAAAAAAAAAACTTTTATCTCTTTGCTTCAAGCTCTACATGTTTGGAATGGTGAAAGATAACATACCTTAAGAGTCTATTGACTTGCAACGGTCCTTTGACTATAGTCTCTTCCCTATGAGGGGAATTTCTTTGCCTATGGATGTTTTAGTATTTAAGTCTACTCTTCTTTCCAATGTCTCTTGTACCTTTCTAGATATGTTTGCAAGAAAAAAATTATATCTACTGGTCACTTGAATAATGTAAAATTTATACAGAAAATATGTGTTAGGTGTTCAACATGTATCAACCATGAATTAAAACTATAGGATGATGTCTTTGTCTTATACATTGCAATTTTAATATTACAGAAATGTCACGTGAAGAAGAAGGACATTTGAAAGTTTTTGGATGGTATTTATGTAAGTGAGAGAGCCACTATTGCTGAAGATTGAAGGTCTTGTGGCTTTCTATACAAATTTTCTCCATTTCTTTGAAGGACATGGAGTTAGGGTAGAAAAGTGAGCATGATTCTTTTGGGTAGCGAAATGAGCTTTATTTCAAGGTTTTGTAAAATCTAAACACATAAAAGGCATGTGTTTTTTTGTCAAATCTAAACACATAAAAAGAATGTGTACTTAACCAATATTTCATGACTACAAATAAGGAGGATCAACCATACCATTAGCCATACTACCTGATTCCAAGGGTTGTGAGAATTATCTCCCCAAATATTATGTTCGGTGTACTATAGTGACAAAAAAATTGGATTTTTTTTGTAGGGTGGGTTTTAGGTATGCCTAGGGGGATTATGATTTACCCAAGTGTACATGGAAGATAAAATCCATGAGTAGATTCTAATTGACATAATATTATTTTCTAGTTACCAACAAAAGTGTACAAGGGTGTCCAACCATGTGACCCCACTTTTATGTCTTATGTGTAAGATTCATAACTGTAGTTTTACCCTCTAAACCATATATATTTATGTTTAAATATGTTGGAACACATATATAGTATAAAAAATTTAAAATAAAGTTAAAGTTTAAAATTTTAGAAAATTGAGAACATATCTTCACAAGAAAGAGATCCAATACCACTTGTAGTGTACTTATATAGAAAAACAATGAATTAAGAGCAATATAAAAAATATATAACTACATAAAGTAAAATAGGAAGAAAAAGAGTATTGAACTTGCAAAATATTAACCCTTATGTTAGTCTCTAATTTTGTCTTGGTTTAGTGAGAAACCCTTGTCCTAAACCCTCCTTACCCATCCCTCATTTTCCATTTTCAACTGTTTTCTATTTTTAGATTTTGGATGTTTCATGGTTTGCATTATAATCTTTGATGATTTATTTAAGTTTGAATATGAAAAACATTGTTTAAACTGGAAGTGTCTCCTTTTATGTCGTTGGAATTTTCAAATTTCAAGTTGTCAAACGCGCTACAGGAATAAGCCTATTCCCATAGAGCCAAATAATCATGCCATAACTTGCGCCTACTATCTTGATTTAGTTATGATGACAAGATTCATGAGTTAAGAGTTCGTGTGTTCCCACAAAATTTTGGCAATCATTTCTAAATCCAACAGGTTCAGAACATAATTGCTATGCACGAGCGCAGGGTTCATTTCAAAATCACCTGTTGTTTAATGATTATTATATGTGACCGGTTCGAGTTGTTTTAATTCAGCCTTGCAGGGAGAAATACAGGTATTCATTCAAAGCAACAGAGTATACCAACAATTGCAGGTATTAAATTTGGAACCCGAGGACAACGATTGCGGAATTGATTTTAATGGCGCCAAAGAGGAGCGGTCAAGTTGCCAAAATCGAACCAGAAGGTGCCGAACTTCTTGAATCCTACCCTCAGATGGCCTAAAGATTCAGAGATGCCAGGTGGTTTGAGTTCCTCACCACATTTCAAGGTTATGACGAGCAGGTTTCAATGGAATTTGCTTTGAATTTCGATGGTCACGAGGTTGAAATCGGTAAAATGTTGATGCTGGTGATAGAGCAAACTATAGCCAAGGCTTGCAGGCTCGTGGTTGGAGGGGAAAGATGGTGGAAGAAGGAGCACGTGGTTACCGAATTTGTAAATCAATTCCTCCTTCCAGATAAGCAGAATCCAGATTGGAGAAGGGACATACCTCGCAGCTGGGTTAGACCCGAATGATACACTGCTCTAATGGTGATTCACAGATACATCACCTGCGAAGGGAGGTTTTCGTTGGTCTACATCTACCATATCAGAATACTGATGCATATAAATGGTGACTACCCTTTAAATCTTCCTTATTTCCTGCTTAAAAGTTTGACAAAAATGTCCAAGAAAGTGCAGTCGATTTCCACTAATGCCAAAGGCAGTTTGTTCCATCAAGTCCTGATTAAAACCCTAGTCATGTCTGCCCTGAACAAATTACAGAATCCCTGGAATTGCCTCACTCAATCCTTAAAACCTAGCACTCAATCCAATAAGCCAAAAAAGGGCAGAGGGAAGAAAACTGTTAAACAGAGTTGAGATATTTCTGATGAAAACCCTGTGAAAGATGAATCTTCTGATATCAAGGTAACTAAGAAGAGCAGAAGTAAGAGACCTAGATGGGAGCCTGAAATTGAAATGATTCCTGAGGAAGATGTCAAAGGAGAGACAGAGTCAGATAATGATCTCATTGCTCAAACTACAGTCAAGTCTGAAATGCCATCGACCAGCAAAAGGAACGTTGCAATCAAAGGAAAAAGGAATAAAGGTGCGTGTGTATCACAAAAACCTCAGAAAAATTCAACCAGGGATACTAATAAGTATAGGCTGAACTCAAAGGCAATGTTTAATCCGAAAATTAAAGAAGAAAACACCATAATCATAGAAGATGATTCTAAGAATGTTGAAGCAAGCACCAGGAAAAGAGCAAAAAAGACTCCATTTCCCAAGAAATCTGTCAGCAAAGGAAAGGGAAAACTTACACCACCTACAGGCCCTATAACAAGATCTTCAACTAGATTAGCTAAGGCTAAAGAGATGGCTAAAGACATCAGTGAATTCCCTGAAGAAAAATAGGATTTCTTGGAAGACTAAGATTGCTTACCAGGTGTACCTGGAGCTATGGATTCATCAAGTTCTGAAGAAGAACATAGCTCAAAATTAATCTCAAAATACCAGGTTAAAGCCAAGGAACCTAGTGTTACTTTAAATCTAAATGAAACTGCACCCTCTGAAGATTGTTCAGGATTCAGGGTCGAGAGAAGAACTGATAAGGAAAAGATTAAAGAATTTCAGAAAACCATAAAGCAATTAAAGAAGGAAAAGATGCAGATAGAACAATGAAATGCTTGCCAACAAGAAATAATTCAAAGTCTTAAAAAGAAGAAGAAGGAGCAAAGGGCATTGCTTAAGGAACTTAGGGAAATCAATTTCATACTTTACTGGCACAATGTTGTGTTAACTACGAAGCTCAAGCAGAAAAACGCCAAAGCCACTGCTGCGATTTTATCCTAAAGGTAACATGAAGATTGGTTACAATTTTGTTTAAAGGTTCTGCAGGAGATATGGCAAATAATTACTCGTTTTGATCAAGGAGATGCTAAGACTTCAATCTGCTTTACAGAGTCAAACAAAATCCCTATTTTGTAGAGTCAAATGTAATGCTGCCAATGTTTGTTATATCAAGTTGTTGAGCTGTGGACTATTTTGGAAGTAGAAGCTCATTTTGAGTGAAATAATTTAGGATCTGGATACTTTTTTATTCTAGTCATTTAAAGTTTTTCTAGATAATAGGATCTGGAAGTTTTATAGATAGTTTAAATAGACAGAAGACAAACCATATGGAGGTCGAAAATTTGGATATCTAGAGAAACTTTTTGTGGAGATTATTGTAAAAGGCATGTATGTTCAATTGACACTTAATAGCAAAGACATATGGATGGTTAGACCTTCTTTTTTCTACTCTGTTATTTCATTTTTCATGCTTGAATTTATTATTCAAATTGTGATGCTTTTGGTTCTTGAATGTTAATTTATACAGTGAAGATTTTGTTGTAGAGATAATCTTTCAAGTGATGATTTCAAGCTGATACCCCTGTTTCTTTATAATATATTGAAACTAAACTTTGTGAAATTGACAAATTGAAGATTTCACTTTCCTTTTTCTTGAATTGGTTTACTCCATCTATGTACCTACCTATTATTCAGCTAATTGGATATGCAATGTTTTAATCTTGATTTTCATGCCATGTTGTAAACTTGACCCAGTTTTCAACCATTATACCAAAACCAAATCATAAAACCCTCAAAAACATTTTGCAATAAAATCAATGATGCCCTAGCTTGCCCTTACCAGTCGAGTGCAACTTTAGGGATTAACACCTTATATTGATACCAGAAAGAGAGCAATCTTCATAGTGATTTTCAAGAGGGAAGCCTCCAAATGAGCAAAGTTCCAATACAATGATAAGACTTGAAAAAAGATTACATATCTTCCGACCTCTATAAATTGTTTATCACAATCCAAACCCTAATCCATGGGTGGTCCTATCATTGATGAGTACTAACTAATTAGTGGCCCTTATTTAATACATATGACCCTTTTACATTGAGTAACCTCACACCAACTATCTAGTGGGCCTTATTCAAATAAAATGGCCTCATACATTAATTAACTAACTCATAAGTACCCTTAAATAGGGAGGTTAGGATAGGGCCCTAATAAGAAGTAAGTCACCCTTCAAGACATGTTTGGTATTTTTACCTCGAATTATCTTTAAAATTTTATTTGCTCAAAAAATTGAAGATAATTCCATGGGGCGAGATAATGATCAACACAAATCCATAAGGTTCATTGAAAGAATTCAATAGACACATAGGCAAATGGAAGAAGACTTGCAGAGAGTAAACAAAAGTGCAAGGAGAGGCATGATTGACAGAGTATATCATCATTTTTAGGTGGGATTTACAATGTGGTTACATCTTTTAAACAATAGATACAAGGCCTAGGGAAGAAACTAAAACCCATTAGTTATGGTCCCTTTGAAATTATGCAATAGGTGGGGGAAATTCTTTTCAACTAGTGTTTCCACCATATATGAGCCTTTAATCTATCTTCAATTCCAAGCATTTGAAATAACCTTGCATGCTTCATGAGGAGGAGGAACAATTGACATTTTTTCCAAAGGTTGAAGACCTAGTGCTAGGCATGCATAATGAGTTGGAATAGGGAACTATTTTGCAATAGAAGCTTTGTAAAACTTGTAGGGGTAAACAAAATTTGTTGAAAATTGGTCTAACGGGTTAAGTTCCTAAAAAAAAGGTATTTATTAGAGGAGGTGAAGAACATATTTTCTCATCTTCTTCAAAACTGTTCAGTTTTGGGAGACAAAAAACTCTCAAAATGAGGAGGTTTGATTCAAAATTTGATCGACTAGAAGAAACCGAGAAGGTTGGAAGTAGGATTTATGAGAAATTTCATTGAACCAAGTCAATTGAATGACAAATAATAATTGATAGAATGAATATCAATGATGAAGTTGAATAGCATACTGAATACACTAGATCAATTAGTGTGCATATGTTGAAAACTAAGGAGTGAGATTTTCTCATATTCGATGAGCATGCAGATTGAAGGATTGGTGGGAACCTTGTCAACAATATTAAGTTATTTACATAGATGTTAGTAAGGATGGAATATCTTGTGGCATTCAATAGTTGGGATAAACCAAAATGAAGGCCAAACCACATTGAACTAAAGGTGCACAAGAGAAACTGAATCAAACTAATTGACTCTCAAAGATGGCCCACAATAAGGTGGACCACATGACGAGAGGATTGGAGATTGGATTATATCATTTTAGAATTCAATCAAAGGATCACATATAACTTGGATGTTTGTATTGTTCAAATCATAAAAAAGTTCCTTTTAAAAATTCAAATGGAATCAGGCCCACTAAGTTGTCGATGTGTGAATTCATTAATTAAAATAATGAGTCATACTCATTGAATAAGGATCACTAAATAGTTGGTTGATAATAATTTAGGGAATATAATAATGAATGGTAGTTGGCTTATGCCCCCATAAATATTTGTGAGAGTATATATAAACATGAATATCATTGCATTAAGCATGTTGAGTTTTGTATTGTAACAAGTATAGCTTGTGGAGTGATTCCTTCCATAAAGAGTAATTGATGGTGTTACCCTACCTTAATTGTTTTCTCTACAATATTGGGGTTTATTCTATTGTTGGTTTACTGGATATTCTAAAGTATATATTTCATCCACTAAGGAACATTACAAGTGTTACCAAAACACTTTCTTGGGCCAAGGGGAAGACTTTTTTTCTTTTTGCATATTTTCTCATGGTAGGTTTTTCTCTCAACATATTTAAACAGATAGTAGTTGCACCAATATTGTTTGAAGTAGAGTGTCCATGCCATTTCTAAATTGGGTCATAACAGAAATTCTAAAAAGTAGATTGTGTTGTGGTTGCAACAACCACCCTTCAATTTTTTCCATCTTGGGAGAAATCTATGGGCACCCCTATCTAAACTTCTACACACATACTATGATGACAAGGTAGGTGATCAATTCTTGTAACTTGGATGAGTGTGAAGAAAAAAGACTATATGATGGTATTTGATTAGTCTCGTTGATTACAATTTATGTTTTATTCTTATCCTACAGCTTTCTTCTCATCCAAATATCTTATGCATGTATAAAATATGTGCCCTCGAGACGACTATGATCTAATGTAAAATACTATAAAAAAACACGCAACTGTAAAATAGGCACCCAATTATCAATTACTAATAGAATAAAACCAATGGGCTAACTAGACTATAAAAAACACGTCAAAACCCTTACCTTATCAATGTCCTTTCGCCAGGTCCATATGCCCATACAACTTGATAAGAGTTGTCCATGAGTTGCATTTCCATCACCAAGACCTGCAGAAATCATCAAAGACAGAATTTTTATATGAGTAAATAATATATAAGCAAATAAACAAGAATTTAAACTTGTAAAATACTCTAGAAATACTAAAGTTGAATACCTTAATGAGCTTCTCTTTGTTTTGAGAATAGGTTATTCTCTACTAAACTGGGCCAACCACGTGAAGGTGGAAGCTCATATGACCCCTCCCCCCGCTCACATCTCTCTCAATTCCTCATACCCAATAAATGATTTCTTTTACATAGAAAACATATAAACATTCATTCATATTACTAACGATAGTCATCAAAATACAAGTCATAAATTTATAGAATCAATCATTTTTTGTTTTTGGTTTTATTCTAAAAAAAACCATGAGTGAGATATCATCATCCTCATCTGGCAATGTATTTCTTGCGCCATGTCCTAGTTGTGTTGATTGTGTTTCCATGCCCTCGTGTACCATACTTCTGGTACGTCGATGAGCAGGGCATGGAGGCAACTGCAAATGGGCGTCAGTTGCAACAACGAAAAATGGTCATATTGATATGCTAAAATATTATTGAAAGCAATATTTCATTATTTCAAATAACATTACAATATTGCTCTTTACTTGTTTGTCTAGTTGTGACAACTAGTGTGTTCATTGCTTGCATCATTTGTTCCTCTTGCAGTTCACCCTCAT
This sequence comes from Picea engelmannii, assembly GCA_009831015.1. Classification (NCBI taxonomy): domain Eukaryota; kingdom Viridiplantae; phylum Streptophyta; class Pinopsida; order Pinales; family Pinaceae; genus Picea; species Picea engelmannii. The sequence goes on from ML801386.1 coordinate 65,804, forward strand.
GTGCTACATGCTCTTCCATTGAAAGAAGAAACTTTATAAGTACACGTCAACAAATAAATATCTATAATCATAATAGATACTTCTATTTCTAAAGCATACATACCTTAATGGCTAGTCTGCTCCCCAATATCATGCGACAGACACTCCCCACTATCAATTGGTAGTTGTTGAGTACCTCTACCCTCATTGCTTGTTTCTCTCCTGCTTAAAACAAACAAAAACATTCAGTTATTGGTGATATAATCAATCATGAATAGATTTTACAAGTATACTACAATGATGGCCCTATTGATTTTATTTACCTACATTTGCATAATTGGGGAGATTGGCATCTGCCCTAATCTTTTTCGATATTCAAACACACTTTGAAAATCAAACTTGAAACCAAGCTTTAGGTATTCCTTGGTGGCAACGGATTTGAATGTATTACCCTGCAATGCATAACATCATTAAAATTGCTTGTAATAAAACAATTATTTGGTTGCTACTGTTAAATAAATATTCGCCACAATTAATCATTTAATTCTTACTATTTGTGCTCTTAGTTTTCTGTAGCCACCCTGGCCCAGTGCATGATTCTCGTGCTTTTCCATTCTAGCCTTTGTTGCTTTGGAGTTGTTAGGCAGCCTATGAAAATTTTGAAATATGTTAGATGTCGCAATTGCTATTTAAAACAAAAAAAACACAAAATTGAGCATATTTCACTAAAAATATGATATGTGTTGTACCTTTCTTTACTAGGTCGTGGTTCTTTTCCTTGTATTTTTAGAAAATTATCCTTTGCATCCTCTATATTTGCCTTCCACTCTTTGTTTGAAACCATGGGAGGGCATTCATACTTGAGGTTTTCTTCCAATCTTTTCCTATACCGGGCCCTGGTATATTTCAAACTCTCACCAGCTAAATGGGTAACCACTTTTTTGTTGAATGTATTTCCAAACAAGTTTACCATATGGCTTATCAATTCATCTTTCAAATTTCTATCTTCACCATTCCACCTTGTGCGAATAGTGGGGCCAAAAATCTCCAATGCCTTGTCATTCAAGTTCCTATATAATACATTATTTCTTGCAAAAACATTATGATCATTAATTTAAAATAATTTTGAAATATGTGCTTTTCAATTTTATGATAAAAATCAATCAATTAATTAATAAATACCTGCAATCTTTTGTATCTTTATTGGAACACAATCGTCATCCACCAGAAAGGTGACATCTAGTGTTCCTATGCCTTTCACCCATGCTGGTCCAGGATAAGCTTCCTCACAATCGGCTAGGTTTATCTCCAACATCATGTGGAGTCCTAGTGTATGTATGGCCCTGCTCGGGCATGTCATGTTGCTCAAAATCAATATGTTCGTCATTTTATTCTAGGCCAACTTCACGAGAGACAAAAAGCCTCACTAGTATGTTATGTCGATGTTGTGGCTGCACTGGAGCATCACTTCTACCAATAATGGTCTCTGTAGGTTGTCCACTCTCGGGTTTTAAAAACTCCTACAAAATGAATACTTGAATTTATCAGAACATATAAAGAATATAAAACTAAAAATCATAAATGAATATATGTCATAGCTAATAAAATTATGTAAAGATGCCACTTACCCCATAAGAATGTATCTAAGATTTCAACTCATTAATTCTTGTGTTGATCTCCTCTGTCATGGGTCTTCTACTAATCAAACCAAGTAATTATATATTTTCCCTTTTTAGGATCTTCCTAACAGTTTGCATTGGGTTTGTCGAATAAAATATTTCTTCCTCAAACACCTCATCATCCACATTGAGTGTGGACTACAAACATCAAACAATAAAATTAAGGAAATTAATTTTAACATTAAAGAAATTTAGTTATTGTAATCATATTTAGTTACTATTAACATTTACCTTATGCAGCACAACAGGTGACTTTCCACGGTCACTCTGGATGGATGTAGCTGCAGTTGACTTTCCACAGTCACCCCTAACGGATGTAGCTGCAAGTGACTTTCCACGGTCACCCTGACACAATAAATCAATCAATAAAATTTATGAAAATAATTGTAACATTAAAAAAAATAGATATTGTAATCATATTAACAAGTATTATATAATAATAATAATAAGTTGTTCTTACATCGAAGTTTACATGTTCGGAGCTGCCTCCAGACCGTGTAGGCATCTGAGCATGATCACTCTGCCACAATTCAAGATGCAAGACAATTAATGCAAATGGTTCAGTTAAATGGTATATAAGATAATTAATGCAAAAAAATAAATAGTAAGAGTGATTGATCAAAGGTTTAGTTAAATTGTATATAAGATATTTACCCCCATAGTAGCATCCCCTCCATATATTCGATTCAAATTGTAATCGATCAACAACTCTTCACCTATAACTATTGATTTTGTTGCACATACAGATATATGATTTCATTCATGCCCCTCAAATATGCAATTCGGTTGCTTAGTTGTTGTCCATGGCCGTGTACTATTTATAAATCCCGCAATGTTTCCGAAAGCTTTTGGCCTTCCATCAATATACATAGTCGCCCTTTTGTTTTGATTGTTCTCTACTAGTTGTATATAATTTGCAACAACTTTATATCTCTGCATACTTCACGTATATCGAACCAACATCAACCAATGATTGTATTTGTAGCATGGTCCGACATACTCCATCAATTCAGTTACAGTGCCATATTTGACCTTTATGCCATCCATGGAAAATAACCCCAATCCATGTATGGACGATGGAGAAATGTGATACATCCTCCCATTCATGAAGAAATATGTGTCTAATTGAGGTAGCTCCTTAGGTACCCACCATTGCACTAGATGTCTATACCTCAAGGGAAACTCAATGTCACTTATGCTCTCATCATCATAATCACATGACTCTCCTTCGACAATAAAAAATTTCATGCGTCTACAGAATCTTCTCCTTACATTTCCAGCTCTAGTTGATCTAGAACTGTTAGATCTAGTATAATACATCTCACTTTCAACCTCTCCTAGTATATCTTGATCCTTAGTCGAGGAAGATAGATCTGACATGTACCTATTTGGTGGTACCTACACTCAATAAACTGAGAAGATAAGTTAGTGAGCTAAGTATTTTGGAAGAGATGACGATTGTTTACTTGAAAGTCATGAAATGTGAACTGTATTCAACAAGCATGGTTTAATTAGATATGAAAAACAATATATATGAGCATCAAATCAAGCATGGTGTATAGAAATTCGATGCAGCCTATTGTTGATGTTTAGATTCAGACTTAATACTTGCCTCCAAGCCCACCAATTTTTCTATTGGAGGCTTCTTCTTCAACCAAATTTTCAAGTAGTTCTAGTCTAGTCCGGATTTTGAAGGATAACGAAAGTCAGATTCAAGTTTTAATCATATGCAACTCCAAGTAGTATTTGAAGGCATGCTTAGAATCCAATTAACTTTTCAACAACATCCAACCTTGGGCCAACATCATCTCACATCAAATGATTTTCCTATAATTTTTCCAGGGTAATGGTAATGGCAAGCGAATTTTGCATTTTTCACTATGATGACCTAAGAATTGGTCTCCATACAGTTTTTCATGGTAGGTGTTATCCCACATATCTATGTGGATTATAAAAGGGATATATTTGAAGAGCTCCTCCAGGGTTTAGTATCCCAATTGGTCTACTAGGAAGAGATCCCACATTAAATGTATAGATCCCTTGCCAACTTGTCAACACACTATGTTCGATGTAGAGTGTTCTAGGGATCCAACAAGAGGCCACAACATAGAGTTGGTCCAACTCATCCCAAGAGGCCACAACATAGAGTTGGTCCAATTCTTGTAATATAGGATACACTTTAGGATTCAATTATTGTATACAATTATCTTGTACATCAATATATCTTTCATCAATTTCCCCAAGTGGTATTACTTCTTCCTTTAGGTATACCATCTTATTTATGCTCAAACTAGGTAGACTAATGCCATATAAATGTGTGGGAAAAGTATTCATAGATTATTTTTTCCCATTACAGAAGGATTGATAAGAGGGTATATCATCATGTTTGTTCCTTGTTTGCATGTTAAGTTCATTTTCTATTGTGCAATCCTTGAATATAGTATGTTGGTTGTAGAAAATCTCTTGTACAATACTAGTTTGCATATTGCTACCATTTAGGCTATCAATATCATCAAATATGCATACTCTTTTCTTTTTTGACAAAGGATTCATTAATTTATTTTCATGATATTGAGGAGAAGGTACTCGGGGAAAAGCTTTCCTAATTTTGTAAGTTATCCTCATTGTTTAATGGTAAATCAAACCTTGCAACATTCAAGAAGGCAAATCAAACAATAGAGAATCAAACCTTGCAACATTCAAATGCATAATAACAACAAAGAAAACATTCTATAGCTAATTCCATGAACATATAAAATATCTCCAACAAATTTTTCAAGGAATGATGGCTTCTCCATTAACATGAAAAACAATTTATAGTGTTTAAGCAAAACCTTCCCCTCGTTTTGGTTAGGGAATAGAAAGATTATTTATAAGATCTCCACTACATGTACATACCTAGGGGTCCAATTTGGAAGTCCTATATTCACCCCGAGGCATGCTTCCCATTGCTATATTAGTAAGGAGTACAAATTTTGTGCTTGTGTGACAATGTGTCCTTGTAAACTTTCATGACATACCCTTAAAGATGCACCTATTTGACACAATTATCAAACTCACAGTTTTTTTTATTATTTTGAGGTTTGGTGACCCAAATTATGATGAGTTAATTGTGTATGGTTGGAGAGAGTCCAATTTATCATGCTCCAACATCGAAAAATAGTATATATGATTGACATGGAAACTCCACTATGTTCTCAAAGATGATTGTGTCTAATGTTGAAGATATTTCTGCATATTTTTATTCATTGGAAATTCCACATTCCTACCATAAAATATTGTTCTCACATATTTTAAGACTATTCTCATAATGACAGTGATGCAAATGTTAAAACTAGGGTTTTAACTACATTTCACAAAGGATTACTGATTTCAGAGAGACATTTTTAGTAGCAAGAGGATAGACATTACTAATTTTGGCGGCATCTCCAGAGGTTTGGTCAGATAGTTGTGCTCCTCTGCCTCTGTCAATGTCCAATTGAAATCCTAGACCCTTGAATATCTCCATTGCTCCGCCTCTGTTGGACGAGGTTTTGCTCCTTTGCCTCTGTCGGATGGAGTTTTTCTCTCTGAACCTACTCTAGGCAGCGAACGATGTATCTTGGGGAATAGAGAAAGGTTTTGCTCCTTTCTTCTTAGATGGGGTTTTCCTCAGCTACAGTGGGCGCCCGATCATCACCGTATTTTTCTTTGTAATATTGAATGGGCGCGCCCAGGCTAATTATGAGTTCGACATTTGTTTGTTTATATATATATATATATATATATATATATATATATTAATTAACCTTGTCAAAACTGGTACAGATAAGGGGAATCTGACTACTTAATTAAAACAAAGCATTGTGATGGTCCCTGCAGATGCTAACACAATGTGATTTATGCTCAGTTCTCTGCATGTCAAAGTGAATAAATTCAACCAAGTGCGGGTAAACGATGGGAGTAACTATGAATCTCTTAAGGTAGCCAGATGCCTTGCCATCTAATTAGTGACGTGCATGAATGGATTAACGAGATTCCCATTGTCGCAAGATACTATCTAGATAAATCATATCCAAGGGAACGAGCTTGGAAAAATTAGCAGGGAAATAAGACCCTGTTGAGATTGAATCTAGTCCGACTTTATGAAATAACTTGAGAGGTGTAAAATAAGTGGGAGTTGTTTTCAATGCAAGTGAAATACCACTACTGTTAACGTTATTTTACTTATTTCGTGGGGTAGATACGAGGCATTTCACATATGTTAAAATATAATGCACATCTCCTCAAAGTGTTTTCATTGATGGAAATGGTCAAGAGCTCATTCTTCACGCACTTGATGACAATGAGTTTAGGAAACAAGCACAAATTGAAAAACTTTCAATGTTGGCACATCGTATATGGTTGATATGCATGATTTATTCCCCCCACTTGACCATAGAAAGTGCCTTAAGACACCCATCCCCTATGCATAAGAACCTATAATAGTACCCAGATTCTTCTTAGAGGGAAAAAGTTACCTCTAAAGTGTCTTTGTTGTGGTTTGAGTTCATGTTCATGGCTAATGAGCCTTAGATATACATTTATGGTGTAAGGCCCTTGTTTTCCTCCCTTGATTATGGTCAAGGCTCTGAGACCCATCCTTACTATGTAAAAACTCCTAATCACACCCATATCCCATTTGTATGCCAAAGGTCCACTTTAAAGGGTCTATGTTGTGGTTTAAGGCCTTGATTGTGGCACATTAGATCAATAATATTAATTTAGGGAATAATTCCCTAGATTTCTCCCCCGAACCATGGTATGAGAGCCACCTGTCATGAAAAACAACTTCTAATGTCACCCATATCCCACTCTAAGGATATCGAACTCTTATAGAGGGCATGTTTTGTGGTTTGTTTCCTTGTGCATGGCGGTTGTTCCCTAGAATATTCATCTAGGTCCTATGGGCCTCCCCGACCATTATCAAGGCCTTTAGATCCATCCCTATTGTCTAAAGCATTATAATAGTAACCATATTCCACTTGAAGGATAAGTATCCCATTTAGAGAGGCCATGTGGTGGTTTGAAGCCTTGTTCTAGAAGCTGGTCACCAAGCCATGGTTGTGGCCATCAACTCTTCCCTTGCAACATGAAGAAAGAAAAAGGTATAAAGAAGAAAAGAAAGCTAAAAAGAATAAAGGGAAATCAGTGGGCTTGGAAACAATTACATCCATGACAAGGTGCAACTCACCCTCGACAAAGGCACATGGTATTTCATGATTATTCTTGGTGCAAGTAAGTGAATTGTTTCCTTTTCATTGCAAATGTTTATGGTGTTGGTTTATCTTGCTCATACACGATTATGAAATTGCATGACTTATTTAATGATTGAAGTACGAAACTTAAAGTGCTAATTTTATTGATTTTTTATTTTCCTAAGCTTCATAAATTGATCTAATAACTAGTGAAACCCTAGGGCCCTAAAGTGATATCTCCCTTGAGGTCTTCATCTAGCTATTGTGCTTAAGTTTCTTTTTATCCACAAACTCTTGTGCCCTGGAGTGAGTCTTTTCTCCTCCCAAAGAGAAAGAGATACCATGTTGGGCTGACAGTTACAGGGCTACCTATGTGTCATGTTTGAGTCCGGAAACCTTCCCATACCGTCATTGTATGCGTCTAATCTAACCATGTCAAATTTCAGTCCATACAAGCACAAATTGAAAAAATTTCAACATTGGCCCCATCCACATGTCAGTTATAGGCGAGGTCAAGTACATGGGTAGGAACCCCTTATTTTTGGATTTTGATAGAATAACCAAAGAATATTTGATTTTTGAATTGTTTTTTTTACTATTGTTTGAGTTCGGAAACCCTCCCATACCGTCAATGCATGTGCGTTGTCCTAGCATGTCAAATTTCAGTGCATAAAAGCACAAATTGAAAAAAAAAAACATTGGCCCCATTCGCATTAGTTATTCCATAGGCTTGTTGTTTTATTTTTGAATTGTTTGTGTGAGTCATGTTTGATTCCAACAACCCTCCCATACCGTCAATGCATGAATCTAGTCTAACCATGTCAAATTCCAGTCCACACAAGCACAAATTGGAAAAAATTCAACATCGGCCCCATTCACATTAATTATTCTATAGGCTTTTTGTTTGATTTTCAAATTGTTTGAATGAGCCATGTTTGATTCCAACAACCCTCCCATACCATCAATGCATGCATCTAGTCTAACCATGTCAAATTTCAGTCCATACAAGCACAAATTGGAAAATTTTCAACATTGGCCCCATTCACATAAATTATTCTATAGGCTTGTTGTTTGATTGTGGAATTTATTGTGTGAGTCATGTTTGAGTATTGAAACCCTACCATATCATCATTATATAATTCTATTCTAACAATGTCAAATTCCATTCCATACAAGCACAAATTGAAAAACTTTCAACGTTGGCCCCATCCACATGTTTGTTATAAGCGGGGTCACGTACATGAGCAGGCGCGCCTTATTTTTGGATTTTGATAGAATAACCAAAGAATATTTGATTTTAAAATTGTTTGTTTGAATCAAGTTTGAGTTCGGAAACCATCCCATACCGTCTATGCACGTGTGTTGTCCTAGCATGTCAAATTTTAGTCCATAAAAGCACAAATTGAAAAAATTTCAACATTGGCCCCATTCACATTAATTATTCTATAAGCTTGTTGTTGGATTGTTGAATTTTTTGTGTGAGTCATTTTTTAGTCCAAAAACCCTCCCATGCCTTCAATGCATGCATCTAGTCTAACCATGTCAAATTTCAGTCCATACAAGCACAAATTGGAAAATTTCCAACATTGGCCTCATTCACATTAATTATTCTATATGCTTGTTGTTTGATTGTGGAATTGATTGTGTGAGTCATATTTGAGTCTGGAAACTCTCCCATACCGTCATTATATGTGTCTAGTCTAACCATGTCAAATTTCAATCCATACAAGCACAAATTGAAAAACTTTCAATGTTGGCCCCATCCACATGTCAGTTATAAGTGGGGTCAAGAACATGAGCATGCACACCTTATTTTTGCCTTTTGATAGAATAACCAAAGAATATTTTATTTTTTAATTGTTTTTTTGACTCATGTTTGAGTCTAGAAACCCTCCCATACCGTCAATGCATGTGTGTTGTCCTAGCATGTCAAATTTTAGTCCATAAAAACACAAATTGAAAAAAATTCAACATTGGCCCCATTCACATTAATTACTTTATAGGCTTGTTGTTTGATTGTCGAATTGTTTTTGTGAGTCATGTTTGAGTCCAAAAACCCTCCCATATTTTCAATGCATGCATCTAGTCTAACCATGTCAAATTTCAGTCCATACAAGCACAAATTGGAAAAATTTCAACATTGGCCCCATTCACATTAATTATTATATGGGCTTGTTGTTTGATTGTGGAATTGATTGCATGAGTCATGTTTGAGTCTGGAAACACTCCCATACCATCATTGTATGCATCTATTCTAACCATGTCAAATTTCAGTCCATACAAGCACAAATTGAAAAACTTTCAACGTTGTCCCCTGCACATGTCAATTATAAGCGGAGTCAAGTACATGAACATATAAGCCTTATTGTTGAATTTTGATAGAATAACCAAAGAATATTTGATTTTCCAAAAAAAATTTTGAGTCATGTTTGAGTCCGGAAACCCTCCCATATCGTCAATGCATGTGTGTTGTCCTAGCATGTCAAATTTCAGTCCATAAACGCACAAATTGAAAAAAAATCAACATTGGCCCCATTCACATTAATTATTCTATAGGCTTGTTGTTTGATTGTCAAATTTCTTGTGTGAGTCATGTTTGAGTCCAACAACCCTCCCAAACCGTCAATGCATGCATCTAGTCTAACCATGTCAAATTTCAGTCCATAATTTATCACTCTGTAATTTTCCTTGGTTGTGGAGGAAAATCACAGAGGTAACCTCTAACCAGCTTTAGGATCAGAAGCTAGCCCTTCCAATCCAGAGAGGGATCTCTCTATGCACTCAATCAGTTAAAGATTGATTATTTTTGGCTCAATGGCTAAATCGTAATGAATGGAGGATTTCAAAGTGTGACAAAGTAGAGTGAGATATCCATTGGGCATGGAGTCAGGATCTGAGATCAAAGATCTGCTAGATACTTGGTCAATAGAACAGAGGTTGATCAAAATCAAGATAGAAAACACTTCCTTAGAAAATATAAATGTCGTTGTATATGGGATATGAATAGAGAAAACATTCAAACTACAATAGAGCATCAATGTAAGATTGATTCTAAGGTAGTTTTCAGAGCAAAAAAGGTGCAATATATGAACTCGCACAACAAAGCATTGAACTATAAATGAATTCTGCAGCACCTAATCTTGCCCAAATATCAAAAGATATAACATTTACATGATTTCACGGAGAAATGAGAACATATACCATGAGAGAACACACATAAGAAAACATTTTCACATGAATCTTTGAGGCCAAATCTTTGGTACTTTTTATCCAGGAAAAATTCTATTAATCTCAGAAAAATATTACAACATGCAGTCACCAAGATCTTTCTCACACCACTCTAACCCCCTATTCCTTCATTTTCCTTACAGTATATAGAAATCCATATCATAATAACTCGAAAGATTTGAATTCATGAAGGTTGTGTATCTTTAGACAAGTAACAACTAACCCAAATCAAACTGCTAACAAACTGCTTCAAACTAGGAATTGGTTTTTGACTTGCTAAATATGTACAAATCATGATTAAATACATCAACTAAATGAAAAAAATTTAGTCCTTCGAATCTCCATGCTCATCTGAAACTTGTAATTCAAATGGAAGTTGATTGGATGTTGATCTAGAGGTCTGGTGTACTTTCACAGCGTGAGGAGACTACTTGCTACAAAAAACGAGGAACTTTCGCAGCGAAATATCATTTTTGATGTTTCTCCCAAATGGTGAATTTGGTTGAGCTGATTGTTTGTCAGCAAGTTAATATGATTATGATTCTTCTCCCAAAATAAATGGAGCAAAACCCAGTTCACGGATTTCGAGAAAATATAAAAATGGTTGTAGGTGACGGTGGCTCATTTATCGAAAACCTTGAAGTATTTTGATATGAAATTAAGTGAGTTTATTCATCTTACCCTAATGCATCTCCTGTCCAAATTCCATGGAAAACAAGCACACAATTTAAAATTTATGAATAAAGTACACTTTCGCAGTGAAACTGTTGCTTCAACACTTTCGCAGCGCGAGCTCGCTGTGAAAGTTTTGTTCTTCGTTGTTTTGAGCATTTAACCCTTTCCTTGCTATCTAGAGGCCATCTAATGGTCTTGTCTAATGCATATGATTATCATCAATTCCTTTTTTCATTTCTTTATTCTCTTGCTGCAGGTTGGCAATGGCATGATTTGCCTTCTTTAACTAGCTTTCAAGCCTATGACTGTTTTATCCTTTTTTTCTAATGGAGACTGATCTTTATTAGGCTCTACAACTACATGTTGGACAATATTGTCAATGATATATGTAACTAAGGGAGCTAGTCCGATCCTAATACATGACACAACAAACCAATAAACTCTTTTGATGACCCATATGACATGATTTGACCCTTGAAAGATATAAAGGAACTTTATGGACATGTGATAAAATGGCATGCTTATGACTAAACCTTACTCATAACCACTCATTCTCTTATAGCATGATGTGACCCCCCAGACCTCTTGAATATGAAAATATGGCTTTAAACTGATTTTTCTCAAATGACCAAAGACTCACACATGTGACTATGAGGCTTAGTCTATAACTAAACTTGACCAATGACTGAGCTTTAATAAATTATCTCATGAAGACATAGACATTCACATTGAGACTAGACATGTCTTGGTCTTTAAAATACCAAGGTATGTCTCTAAAACCCTAACATACATACTTGGCTAGACTATGACCTTATTTACACATTAATGGACACTAACACGATACAAGCACAAATTGAAAAAATTTCAACGTTGGCCCCATTCACATGTCAGTTATAAGTGGGGTCAAGTACACGAGCAGTTGCAGTTTGATTTTAGCTTTTGATAGAATAACCAAAGAATATTTGATTGTCTAATTGTTTGTTTGAGCCATGTTTGAGTCTAAAAACCCTTCTATACCGTCAATGCATGTGTGTTGTCCTAGCATGTCACATTTCAGTCCATAAAAACAAAAATTGAAAAAAATTAAACATTGGCCCCATTCACATAAATTATTCTATAGGTTTGTTGTTTGATTGCCGAATTTTTTGTGTGATTCATGTTTGAGTCCAACAACCCTCACATACTGCCAATGCATGCATCTAGTCTAACCATGCCAAATTTCAGTCCATACAAGCACAAATTGGAAATATTTCAACATTGGCCCCATTCACATTAATTATTCTATATGCTTGTTATTTGATTGTTGAATTGTTTGTGTGAGTCATGTTTGAGTCTGGAAACCCTCTTATACCATCATTGTATGTGTCTAGTCTAACCATGTCAAATTTCAGTCTATACAACCACAAATTGAAAAAATTTCAACGTTGGCCCCATTCACATGTGAGTTATAAGCGGGGTCAAGTACATGAGAAGGCACACCTTGTTTTTTGTTTTTGATAGAATAACCAAAGAATATTTGATTTTCTAATTTTTTTTCGACTCATGTTTGAGTCTGAAAACCCTCCCATACTGTCAATGCATGTGTGTTGTCCTAGCATGTCAAATTCCAGTCCATACAAGCACAAATTGGAAGGTAAAATTCAACGACAAGGCCAATTTTCATGACTTCTTTCATGGTTTGGTCTTGTTTCTATGTGTGCAGGTTGTGTGTTCAAGAACCATATTTCCATTGTTTTGAACATTCTCATCACCTCACCTTCACATATAATTTCTCAAATTGGAATATAATAAACTCGAATGAGTTTCTCCTGGTTTCGAGAATAATTAATTCTCTACTGAATAGGGGCAACCACATGAAGGTGGAAGCTCTAATTATACCCCCCCCCTCACATCACTCTCAATTCCCCCATACCTAATTTGATGTAATAAAGAACATGTAACACACTACATACAAAAATGGCATAAAACTTTAAAAAAACGTAATTAACTTGTATAAGTAAACACTTAAAAAATAATAAATCATATAAATACTAAATATATAATTAATAGAATAAATAATAGAAAACATATAATCACTTACCTGTACATTTCAACATTTAAAGATCATTCATCTTCTTCTTCATCTAAATCAACATATGTATCATGATCTAGTTCAGAATCGATAATGTTGAAAGGATCGTTCATATCAACATCATCATCAACGTCATTTTCACTATCATCATTGATATTATCAATGAGAACATTGTCTACTACATTTGGATGATCAACTTCTTCGACTTCTTCATCTGACACATCTGCAGCCACTTGCTCATGATCTGTATCATCATCTTCTTCTTCAATATCATCTTCTTCCTCTACATGATTATACTTTATGTAATGTCCCCCACCTCTTAGAGAGGTAATGAGGAGACTCAGTGGCTTGGGCACCCCCACTAGGTCATAGTCTCACACTGAAGGGGGGAAAAGTCAAGAAGTTAAAAGTTATATTTTTAAGTTGACTTAAGAAAGGAAAAGG
>ML801386.1:80039-121650 GCA_009831015.1 Picea engelmannii
AGGGTTATCATCATTCTATATTTGTCTGCAGATTGGGACGTCGTGGAGCCATAGGGGACGTCCTGTGATTTAGTAAAACTCAGATCTAGGGAGATCTGCTTGAGATCTGAGCTCGAAACTTCTCCCACGGGATTCTCATAGCCCGGTCTATATTCTTGGAGAGTTTCAGAGCATTTGGAGGCCTCCTTCATCAGGGTCAAACCAACTAGGGTTTCAGTCATCCAGTGGGGCACACCATTCAGTGAAGAATTCATATCTACCGGGTTTAAGAGTGGATTTGGGAATTTGGACATCTGGTTTTTCCTTACAGTTGCCCGATCTATCATTTGACATATTTCTCGGGATGATTGGACATTTTTGGTAGCAGGGCAGAATTATTCAGGGCTTCAGCGTTCTAGCAGGACATGGCACTTTCTAGCTTGGAGGTTGAGCATTAGGGTGGCTCAAATCTGCTTGATTTAGTCTTCATTGTATATCCAGCGTTTGGAGGCTTATTTTGTATTGTCAGGAGCATTTTGTAGCAGCTCATATATATTGCTTGTACGGCCATCTAAGGTTTATGCCAGATCGGCCATCTATTGTATTGATCTTACATTGCTCATNCAGATCTTTGCTTGTGCTTCTACATCTTGAATATATTGTGATCTCCATGTGTTGATGAATCTTGTATGCACTTAATAACTCAATAAATTAGTAGTAGTTAGTGATTCCAAGAAAGAATTTGGCTTGGGATCATTACACTTTACTAGTCTTCCTCTTGGATCATATCTAACAACGTATGACCAACCTACTTTACCCGGTACCTTTGAGTAAAAGAATTGCTCTCATTGACTTGGAAGAACATAAGGCTCTGTACCCAGTTCAAATTCCCTTGTATTAACCATGGTAAATCCATTAGCATGCTCAGTAATATTTCTTTCATGATCACGTTCATGCATCTGTATCCTGTACCATTTGACCTCAAACAAAACTATTTTAAAGGAATTAAAATCACACTAAATTATATCCTCCAAATACTCATAGTACCTATTTTCAGTTTCTTTTGGATACTTGTCACTTCTAGAGGAAACATTAGTGACCTTAAACACTGCAGTTATCTCATAATTCGAGGCTTTCATCTTATCATCCAACTTTTTGATACGAAATTTACGACCATTACACCACATAGCCTTGTGGTGTTTCAACTGAAACATAGACAACAAGTAAAAAATGCATTGTCAATTAGTAAACATCATATAATATGGACTTAGTAAATATATATTTCGAAAAATGAACAAACCAAATACATTGATATAATGGGAAATAACTTATAAAAATGTGGGTGAATATACTTGCCTTTTTATCTTTTAAACCAAAGGCTAAATCAATTTCCCTTTGCATAAGATCAGGAAATTCATGTCGATAACGATGCATCGTTTTAATAATCTTACTGACCCCTTCCCATGATAACCGAACATAGTATCCTTCACATCGTTCTATCCAATACTCCATCCAATCAAGATTGTTTGCAATGTATAAATGTAGAGAATCCCACTCTCGACCAACTATATGAAAAAATAACAATTCAATATCAATAATTAGCTATCATTGGCAAAGTTTAATATAGTTGATGGAATAAAAATAAATTAATGAGTATGATAATATAAAATTGAAAAATTAAATGTATAATATATTAAATCTACAACATCTAATTACCTTTCACGGTCCTCATTCTACCTTTCCCCAATAGGACCTCCCCTTCAAATTTGTTGATGGATTCGAGATGCCAAATGCGACGCACATTCATATTTTCTACTAATTTAGGAAGATATTGACTAATATACACCATGCATTGATATACCATATAGCCCTCCACCATAGAACCCTCAAGATGTGCTTTTTGTCTAACAAAATCCTTCAATGACTTCAACTCCCTCTCCCCCATCCACATCAACCTTATGTGTACTGGTCCACATAATTCAATCTTCTCAACTTGGTGTATGAAGTAGTGTTCTTGTGCATTGAAAAATGTTGGAGTTAGATACTTCTGCATTTCACACATTAGTCGGGGAATTTCTCTCTTCCAATATCTTATGTCTTCTTTATGGATTTCTTTAGATGAAATCCACCTACAAATGATGCAAGACAATAACATGTTTGAACAATATCAAGGAATATATAAAATTGCATATAAAACACAATATGCCAGTAAGTTATCCTACAAAGCACTAAATAAACATTTTCCATATAAAATTGCATTACTTACTTCATGTATTTTCCAAGATCATATATAACTTGTTTTATGTTGTTGTCAAAGTTGTCTCGGAGAGATAGAGGTAGAACATACTATAACAAAAAACAAATCATTAATATTTATTTCCAAATAAGAAAAAAAAAAAAGGATGTATACCAATATGTTAATATACCTAATAATTACCTTAATGAATGTATGCTAGTCATGTGTTTTAACCCCACCAAAATCACCTTTTTTCGTTAAGATATTTTGTATGTTCGAAGAAAACTCCGTCGGAAACATAATTTTCTGAATGACCTCTTTTACAACATTGATTTGTTGCTCTGTAAATAACCATGGAAGACTAATGTTTTTTTCTTGACAATCACCATTGGAATTAATAATCACACTTTGCAATGCGTGATTAGCTTCCTGGATGTCACTACAAATCTTTTCAATTCTTTCTTTTTCAGTCCTTCCATCTAAGATTCACCATAAAAATTCTGTTATATTCTTCCCGATATGCATTGTATCAAACAGATGAACTATTTGTAGGTTCTCGTAATAGGGAAACCTATTGAATTGTATGGGGTAACTTTTCATTCCTCGTGGAAGCCCATTCTTGCCTTAACGAAATTCATGAAACATAAATGAAATCACATTAACACTAATTAATCAATATAGCTAGGTACCACGCTGAACAAAATTCAGTGAAAAAAAAATCATAAGATTTATATATATGATACATAAATAATTTGCATACCTTAACGATTTCTATTATATTCCAACTTCCATAGGTGAGGTGTCATTATTCGTGGGTTTTTTCCATTATCTTCTTTACCATTGAATTTTTCTTTCTCGGTAGTTCGATAACTATGGTTCTTAGGCAGAAAGTGCCTATACTCATCAAACACCTCCTTTCCTAAACTTCTTGAACGATGAGATTTTATCCTAGGACCACAAACTAGACATGCAAATTTACCCTTTGTTTGAAGACCTACAAGATATATGAATTAATGTAGCAAATTATGATTACAATTTTTTAAAATGAATGATATTTTCAAAAAATTATATAATATTAAAGTGCAACAGAAAGTTACATAGCACAAAAATGTGTTAACCATTGGTCATCATGAATTGTCCATGCAAGTGTTCCATGGAATTGAAATCATTTTTTGCCCATTGGTCTAGATATGTCATACATAGTGATGTCAGCCCATAACTTCAACTGCTCATCGATAAGAGACTCAATATATACATTCATATCTTTAACTTGGTACTTACCTAATTGGTTCAACATACATTAATTATATTTAGTTATATGTCCTTATATATATAAGATATAATTATCATGCACGAAACAAAGAAATGAAATATTATGTCATACTTTCAAGTAAATAAAAACAAGTTGATTAAATACCTGGAACAATCATTGCCAACATTGTGTGCTCTCTCTTTATCAACATCCAAGGAGGAAGGTTATTGTTTATAACAAAAACAGGCCACACTGAGTAAGTAGAACGAAGCTCTCCAAATGGATTGACACCATCAGTTGCCAATGAAATTCTAACATTACGAGGTTCTTCTTTAAAAATTGGCCATATTTCTTCGATGTTCTTCAATGCAGAACCATCTGCAGGCATTCAAAGAACATCGTCTTCACTTCTGTTCTTTGCATGGAAATTCATAAATTGTGCTATACTTTGGCACCTGAAGAGTCGTTGGAAACCTGGAATTATGGGAATATAACGAAGAAAATTGTGAGGCACCTTCTTTGTTGCTTGATCGGTTCAATATCTACTTATTTGACATTGTGGGCATTCATTTTCTGATGCATATTATCCATAGTATATGATATGATCATTAGGACATGCATCAATAGCTTGATACTCCATTCCAATTTCTTTCATAATCACAGATATTTCTTGATATGTGCGTGGTAAAATATTTGACCGTGGTAATATAAATTCACCTAACAATCTACACCATTCAAAAAAGCAAGTCAATGTAAACAATATTAATCATAAATATTGCATCCCTACTTTACAAATTAATTAACAATAACAATATAGAAAAATAGTCAAGCTTTATGTACATGTTAGCATGACATAAACAATACATTACATAGCTTACGATCTATGTGAGACAGGTGTTTGATAAACCATTCAAAACCTTCAAGCTCACCAACAACAATATAGCAGATAGAAGATTTGTTGTTGAGCTTTCATAAAGAGGTTGTCGTGACTTCTTGAGTAAAGGATCAACATCATGAATATCATGGTTGTCCTCATCCATTAGAGAAAATGTGTCGTGAATCAATATATGTATCTCATCTTCCTGATTTGTATCGATAACGTTATCTTCGTCTATATCATCAATATGTTCCTCACCTTGTAAGGTAGTATTTATGCTAATACTTGGAAAATAACTCTATGATGGTCGAGATTTTGGGGGCATTGTCTTTATATTTACAAACAATGTATTAAAGTTCGTATGTTTAGAACATATATTAAAACGATAAAACATTTGACAAATACATGACATGATCACTATTACAAAGAATACATTATATATTGAATAATGTCTTACCAAGGGATGATATTCATAACCCCCTTTAGTGTGCCCCTTCTCCCTACAATGTTTTTCAGTTGTTGTTATTAAAATTCTTCTTGTTTGCAAGCCCCTGTAATCATTGCAAGGGAAATAACATTTTCCATCACCCTTCACCTCCAATGCCACCCTAAACTGAGCAATCCTCCTTGCATTTTCATTCATAGTATATTAATTTGACACGACAATTGCCTATATGAACCAATTAAATATTTAAAAAAATAAATTTTGTTAAACCATTAAAAAAATATAAAATTAAAATTTCATATACTTCGAGGTCCAAACACACAAAATATATGTTGCAATGCTAAATTTTGAAAAATTTATTAAAATAAAATTAATTTTGTTCAAACATTGAAAAAATTCATATACTTCGACGTTCAATCACATGAAATATGTGTAACAATGCTAAATTTTGAAAAAAAAATTAAATTTGGTTAAAACATTCGTGTTAAAAAAATTTGAAATTAAAATTTCTTGACATAGATTTATATTAAAAGAGACAAAAAAATTGAAAATACTATCCTTGCAAGTCTAAAATCTGGGCTATGTAGATCGAGAATTTGATTTGTTAAACTAGTATGCGACAAAAAAAATCACGACTCAAAGAATCACGAGCAAAATTGTCGCAACTATAGAAAATTTGTTGAAATTTGTCTTAAAGACATGTATTTGTAGATTGATGATCGTCGATATAGCGATGGAAATAAATGAGTTGACCACGGAAAAAGTCAATACCCGTTGTACTGCACGTGTGGTTCACATGTGTGGCACAAGTGGATCTATAGCGACGAATATTCGTGGATATAGAGACGGTTTTCTGAATCTATCGCTATAGCGACGAAGGTCGAGGCCAAACAAAAATAAAATAAAAGAAAGACAAAATTTAAATGCATTTTTCCACGAATTATAGAAACGTGGAAATATTTCATCGCATTTTGAGCCCATATGTACTAGTCTTCTTTGAGCTCCCAACTAGATACATTGCAAATGAAGAAGAAGAAAGAAGAGACATAATGAGCTTTTGTTATATTTTTCCCAAAATGCAGAACAAAACACCAATGGAAGGAATGTCCATTGGACCAAATTGAGGTTTTTGGAATATGCAGTGAAAACTATGCTACTTGCAATTGTCCATCCCTACCAGGATTAAAAGTTATCTATCAGAAAGTTGAGGAACCAAAGCAAGTATGCTTTGTCTCTTAGGAGAGACCATGGCAACCCAGACCTCAAGGTATGGTTCAAGACCAATCTCAATATTTTAATTCATATTGGAATAACCCTTCCATGCATTATGCTTCGCAGCCATGGTGCATCCCAACACAACAATAGGTGGCTCTCGCTCCTCCAAACCTATTATGGAAACAAGGGTGGATAAATCCCACCTTAGGAATCCCTCAACAGGCCATAACACAACTACCCATGCAACTTCTTCCCCCTCCATAGATGCAGGAATCCACATCAAACCCTCCTCGACCATAATTACCTTCACAACCCATCCCTAATCGTAATAACGTGAGGCCAACCCAACCAACTCAAAATTCCATACTTGCCACCTACCCCACCTGTTCTATCTCTTCTCTAGACTTCCATGATATCCATCTTTGATCTAGGAAGACAATAACCAAGGACCAACCTCATGTTCATATTGAATATTTGAATGAGGATGTATGGAATGAAGAACCATAATAGGAACAATCTCATGAACCTTTGAAAATTGATCATGCACACCATGAACTTCAAAACCCACTCTATCCAGAAAGATTGAACCTAGAGAAACCGCTTACTCATCCCGAGTTTGACTTATTGGGGGATCTCAAGAACATGTGTGTTAAAATATCGATGTTCCAAGCCATCAAGGATGTATCTATCTACTCAAAAGTGGTACGGGAAATTTGTTTAAGGAAACTCGGTAGAAAAAGGAAGGATCCCTAAATTTTCCATGTTATGGGTAAACTGATAGACTTAATGATGGGGGGAGTCCTTGCAACCAAATATTTTGACCCTGACAGCCCGATAGTTAATGTGCATATTAATAATACACTCATTAGCAACACATTAATTGACCTCGGTGCTACCATTAACATTATGACAGATGAGACCATGGAAACCTTAGGACTCATAAGTCTTAGGGAAACCCCAACTGTACTCCAGCTTGTTGACAGATCAACTATTAAACCAAAGGGAATCTTAGAAGACATAGTGATCTTCGTAGATTCATGGGAATATCCTGCTGAATTTATGGTCCTACAACCCAAAACCTCTCTAGGGGGTTTCCTTTAATCCTGGGAAGGACTTGGCTGACCAATACTAATGCTTACATAGGTTGTAGGTCATGAAACATGACCATTTCCCACGGGACCTCTACAAAACAATTAATCATATATCCTCATGCTAAACCCAACATAGATTTTGAAACACCACTCTGGGCCGACGAAGAAGATAGTGATGAGGAAGGAGAAACTCATCAAGTTCTCTCTATATATCAATACTTAAATATCAGAGAGAAAACAGAGGATGATGAAATCAATGATTTCATAGCCTCTTCTTCTTCCTCAAACAACTCACATGTTCTTGAGCATGTTATGCACCCAAAAACACATGATTCTCTTTCCTCAACAAACATATCACCTGTAGAAAATGAGTCCTCACCTGGAAAAGATCAAGAGTCCACCACATAAACTATATAAATCACCCCCAGGAAAACCTTGAACATCAATCAAGGACCAACTAAACAACAGAAAGAGAGACTAGTTAAAGTTCTACGAAAACACAGTGATGTGTTCGCATGGGACTGCTTTGACATGAAGGGAATCCATCCTGACTTATGCACACACCATATATATATAAAATAAGGATCTGGACCCATCCGCCAACCCCAACAACGGATGAATCCAACACTGAAAGACATAGTTAAGGAAGAGCTACAAAAATTTCTTGCAGCCAACTTTATCTATCCAATATCTGACAACCAATGGGTCTCCTCTCTAGTCATGGTACCAAAGAAGAATGGTAAGTGGAGGATTTGTGTGGACTATCGAGAACTCAACAAAGAAACACACAAAGACCATTTCCCACTCCCATTTATTGACCAGGTCCTAGATACGTGAGCAGAAAATAAATGCTTTTCTTTCCTCGATGGATTCAATGGGTATAACCAGATCTTGATCGCACCTAAAGATAAAGATAAAACAACATTCAATTGTCCACAAGGGACATTTGTCTATCATGTTCTTCCATTCTGGTGTAAAGAATTGAAAGTTTCCCTCAATAATGAGAAATGTGCAACGATGTTAATAGATGGCATCGTATTAGGGCACCACATCACAACTAAAGGCATCCAAGTGGATCCAATAAAAATCAAGGTAATATTAAACTTCGTGACTCTGTGTTCGCAAAAAGAGGTACAAAGTTTCTTAGGATATGTTGGTTATTACCGTTGCTTTATTGAAATTTTCTCACGAACCGCTTGTCCATTATTTGCTTTGCATAACAAAGATTCTGAGTTTTTGTGGACAAAAAGTTGCCAACATGCACTTGAATAATTGAAATCTAAGGTGTTTGAGGCTCTTATTTAAAGAGGGCTCGATTGGTTCTTCGTGTTTCATATTTCTACAGACACATCAAACACCACCATTGGATTTGTTCTAGCACAACTAAAAAGAAATGATCCATACACAATTTACTATGTTAGCAAAAATCTCCCACTCGCAGAACTAAATTGAATGGTAACAGAGAAAGAGTTTCTCTCGGTAATACATGAAATTAATAAATTTCAGCATTACATCACAAGATATCTAATAATATTGCATATTGATCATGTTTCCATACAATATTTAATGAACAAACCCATCACCAATGGTAGAGTAACTAGGTTGTTATTATTACTACAAATATATGATATAACCATATTGAATAAAACAGGGAAGGATAATGTGGTGGTTGATTTTCTTTCAAGACTTACATCTAACAAAAACGATCCACTTGTAAAATATTCTTTCCCTGATGAGAACCTATTTGCAGTTTCTACTAACTCTCCTTGGTTCACATATATCACTAACTACTTGGCTGCAGGTAGACTTGCACATCATTTTTCTCCAAAGGAGCGACAAAATATCATCAAACAAAGTTGGAGGTTCTCATGGATCAATGACTATCTCTTATACACATTATTAGATCTCATCATCAGGAGATGTGTGTGAGAAGACAAGATCTATGAGATCTTGAAAGGTTTCCACGATGGTCCATGTGGGGGCCACTTTGTAAACAAGAGGACTGGGTACAAGGTACTTCATCAAGGGTACTATTGGCCCACTATCTTCAAGGATACCAAGGAATATGTAAAGAGGTGTGATAGTTTCCAGCGCATGGGAAAACCAGTGCAATAAGACGAGATTCCATTACAACCAAAAATGGTATTGGAACCCTTTGTTAAATGGGCCCTAGATTTTGTAGGGCCAATAAATCATCCTTCCCATCGTAAATCCTACATCCTAGTATGTACAGATTATGTCACAAAATGGATGGAATCCAAGGCACCCCTGGTCGTGGAAAAACAAGCAGTAGTAGGATTTCTTCATGAAGGAATCTTCACCAGATTTAGGATACCTCGGGAAATAGTTACTAATGGAGGAACTCAATTCACTTCAAGCCTCATTAGAGACTTTATGGACAGATACAAGATCAAACACATCGTTACCACACCATATCACTCACAGGCCAATGGACAAGTAGAAGGGACAAAAAAAATTCTTGAGGCCATCATCACCAATACTGTGATATTACACCTCAAGGACTGGGCCAACAGACTACCTGAAGCTCTATGGGCCTACTAGATGGCATGGAGGACTACCACCGGATGTACCCCAATATGAATTGGTGTATGGAAATAGAGTATTGTTGTCGATTGAAATAGAGGTCTAGACACTTAGAACATTTGTACAACTTGGAATCCGACTTAACTGAAGCTCAGAAGCAGAGATTCCTTCATATAAACAAATTGGATGAACTTCGCCAGGATTCCTTGCACCACACAATAGCAATACAAAATCAAAGAGATCATTGGCAGACAAGTTCATTAAAAAAAAGAAATTCAAATTTGGAGACTGGGCATTGCTATTTGACTCCATGTTCAAATATTTCAGAGGGAATTTTCGCACTCAATGCCTCGGGCCTTATGAGATCGATATTGTATATGACAATGGAGCCATCAAACTTCACACCATTGATGAATAAAAAATCCTCTGATGGAAAATGGACACAGGCTTTAACTATATCATAAACCTTTATCCAAGGAAGCCTTTCTTAAGAGGATCACTAGTGGATGGCCTGACAATGACATGGATATTGTTAACAAGGGGGGAACCCCCACTGAATGATTTGTTCCTATTCGAAAAAAAAAAATAGAAACCCAATAAATGAAAATCCTTAGGGGCATGCATGGAGGCGTGTTTTGTGAAAATCAACCTATGTTGGTGCATGACATGCTAAAAAAAGAGGGGGGCACTTCACGGTTTCATGACGGTTATGTCAGGAACCTTCTAATCAAGTTTTTAATAAAGTCTTGTTTTTTTTTATAAAGTCTTTTTCGGAATATGTAAGGGAGAATAACGTTGTCGTTGCAACTCTTGTCGATGCAACTCCATTCATTGCAACTCTTGTTGATGCGACCCTCGTTGTTGCAATTATTCAACTCTCGATGTCAACAAGGATCCTAGTTGTCTTGTGAGGCTAACACGCTAGCATGATGAAGGTCCGAGCAATCACGACCATGCATGGTAACTCAAAAGGGGAATAACCAATTTTGATATAGTTGCTGCAACACCACCTTCTACTGCTACAACACCTAGCTGATGTAGCACCCTCATGTTGCAACACCTCCCATCACAACACTCATTCTGCTGACAGGTCACCCGCACATGGTTCCGTCGCTTCGACCGACATCTTCGTCACACATGGTTTCACCGCTTCGACCGACATATCCGTTGCACATGGTTCTATCACTTTGACTGACATATCTGTCGCACATGGTTCCAATGACTAACATCATGATAGGACGTGACACACACTTCGATGCCAGTGTGGAAAAGACCGCCAAATCACAGTAAGCATGGGAAAAGGTATGATTTGTCCTTGTTTAATGATTGACATTAAATTGACTAGGGAAAAGATTTGCATGCATTAATTTCCATAAATTCCATTGTTGCCACACCCCATGCATGATCTATACCACCTCCTCATAACACCTTACCTTAATTGGAAATCGTTCTCATCCCTAGCCAAATCATCCAACAGGAAATGACAGATAATCTACTCCATCCCGAAGCTAGCGCCATGGGAGGCTCGTTGAATTGTAGAGAACCCTCTGAACCTCTCTCGGTACAAGCTTACAATCACATATGGGTCGTATTTTAGGCTTCAAGATGGACTGTATATGCCGAAAAGTTGTAGGGATATGATGACAATGTTGCCCTGGAATTCACCTTAAATTTTCAAGGTGATTGGTCAACAGTGAGGGGAATTCTAGTCCTGGTGACCGAAGAAACTATAGGCATTGTACCAGGGCTGCAACAGGTGGGGGAAAAGTGGTACTTCAGAAATAAATATTGCAAAGCACTAATGGAAGAATTCCTATAGGTAGGGGAAGTGCTGAAAAATAAAGCAAATGGTTTTGACAAGAAATCCCTACCAGAACCTTGGGCAGATGTAGTAGTCTTCATCCATAATTATTTCACTTGTGAGGGTCACTATGGGGTCATATTCTGGCACCATTTAAAGATAATGGACCATATGAGACATCAAAGGTACATCAACATGCCCTTCTTTTTTGGAACGCATTGCAATAGATGGCCAACAATGTTCAAAGGGTTGGCAGGTCCATGGAATCATTATCTCATCATTGCCTCATCAAGTTGGTGGTGGTGCATGCACTCTAGCAAGAGGGTTGAACCTGAAACGAGTTGGTAGGAGCATGGGACTCAGATAGTCCTCAAGAAAAACTAGCCCCACCAAAAGAAGAGCAGGATGCAACACTGGGAGAAGAAGTTGTTGCTCCCAGGGCGCCTGCACCCAAAATTCTAGCAGAAGAACAACAGTTAGAAGCAGAGGTTTGAGAAAGCCATGACAGTGACCTTAAGATAATTGGGATCCTGCCTCTGACTCAAATATTGAGGTGAACAACCAAAAGACCCTTGCTGACACCTATACCTGAGAAGAAAAGGATGAAGTATTCAAAGGGGAATGGATCACAGCTCGCTGCAGTACCAATATAAGAAGAAATCCTTGATGTCACGCAAGAACTAACATGAGAGAGAGATGAAACAGAAGAATAAATCCTTGCTGTCACACAAGAACCATCCGGAGAGAGAGAGGAAATAGAATAAGAAATATTTGTTGTCACAAAAGAACCAACAGGAATATAAGGATAGATCCATGCTGCCACACAAGAACCAACATGAGAAAAAGAGGAAAAATAATAATAAACCCTTGCTGACACACAAGAACCAACATGAGTGTTGAGAAATATATTAACCCTTGCTGACACACAAGAACCAGTAGGGTTGACAGAGCAAGTCTCTAGTACAAATGAAGGAGACTAGGAGAAGCAGACATAAGAAAAAAGAGTCACAAAGGCATGGCATACTAAGGCCTCTCCACACACTCTGAAGAAAATTCACCAGCCCCCTAGGAAGCGCAAGTCTGTAGGTATTGTTATCACACAATATGTACTTGCCCAAAGCCCAAGGCAAGTGAATGCAAGATTGGCGTAACAGAGGGTGACCTATCACTATCACCTTAATAGGAAACCCCTTTCTATTTAGGAGTATATGTACCCCAGGGGAGACGTCCCCAGTGACCTAAGGGTTTGAGAAGGCTAAGGCCAAAGTATAAGAAAGTTCCCCCCTATCACATGTCACTCAATTTCAAAGGGTTCTTTTATGTCTTATAGAGATGAAACAAATGAATAATATTGTGTACATGCCCAGAACAAGACAACAAAATAGAAAAAGGGCACTTTCCAAGTACCAAAATGATATTAATGCTTCATAAGACAATGAACTCTTAAAAAGTATACTAGCTGATATAAAATTGCAGCAATACAACAGTTTACAACAACAATGATAAATTTGTAACAACCACAATAACTATGCTTCAAAATGCTTGAGAAAAGACTAGAAAAGGTAGCTTTAACTAGGAAAATTGATATTAGATAGTTATAAGCAGATTTAGCAGTGTCTAGCTAGCAATATATGTCACTTTTGAGGTCAGTTTGCTGCTATTAGATGGTTGTAGCAATCTTTTGCAACAACAACAAGTTGGTTAGTGACTTAGGCTAATCTAAGGTTAGTAGGAGTTAGTGAATGTTCCAAGGAAGATAGTTTGAAAGTTGTTTGATCAATCAATCACTAGTAGTGAATAGACTAGTGCCTTCTAGGGCAATGGAGTCAATGATAACAACAACAACTCTTAGAGGGAAATAACAATGATAATACTTAGTCAAAAGGTGATGGAGAGGATGAGAGAGGTGTTAGTAACCCAAGGCCTCAAACATCCCAAGTCCTAGAGAGATAATTGCTAGAAAGTAAGGAAACTTAGGCCCTAGCGATTTCTCTTTCCTTATACAATTTGAAACAAAATATGCAATAGGAAATTTAAGTAGGGTTACTAGAGTGCTACAATGGTAGGGTTCTAGTATCTACTTCTAGATAGGGTGCTCTTTGAGAAATTTAAACAAGTGGAAAATTATAGAGAAAAATATAATAACTTATGTCTTTCTCCTAGGGTTTCAAGCAAGCAATTTCATAATCTTTAACATGAAACAAGTAAAATTCACCATAAGCATTCATTCACAATAAAAATATGCATATTTTCTACTTCACCAAGAATAATCAAAATAGCCAAGATACACCAAAATTGCCTCTCCAAGAAGTTGCACACCACTTAGTTTCAACCAATAACCCTTAAAGAGGGCCGAATTTCAAACCACAGACTTGTGTGATGAGATATGAAGATTAAAAATGATAGTTTTTTCTCTTATTTATACAATATCAATGACCTTTAATTACAGTTAGGTCATAAAAAGACTGACATGGCCAAATTACATTTAAAATCTAGTTTTTTTCAAAAATGTCATTAATTAAATCCTAATTTCATCTTCAAGGGTGACGTCATGCTCTTCTAGGGTGACGTTAGTCCCCTAAGGTGGAACATTAGGCCTCAAGTGCAGGATGGTTGGCCTCCAAAGTCCTTGAATGCTGCCACACGTGCCAATTAGCACACAACTGCCCATCATAAGTGCAAACCCTAACTTTGGATGACGTCAAGGTCAAAATGATGACGTCATGTGCTCTCAAGGGTCAACGTCTAGGTGGAAAGGCAAAACCCCCCTAGGTATTGGTCTATTGGAGTGTCCATGGTGAAATGTCCTTCTTTCTTCTTAGTGCAAGCCTCTGGTTTCTCTTTCCCCCTGGTAGGGTCACAACATCCATCTGTTGGGCTTTCAACCCCATGAAGGTCCGACCTAATCATTCCCCCATATGTACCTGTCCACCGGGCAAATTCCTGCAGCAACAACAAGTATGCCCTCCATGGGCTCATAAGTCACAGTGATCATAGCAATGTCAATTACATCTAATAATCAAATTACCCAAACATGTGCATCAAAGCCCCTTCACCCAGACAAATTCTCAAAGACGTTATGCAGTTTAACAAGTCAGGTTTGGAGAAGGTCTCAAGATGTCCTATTGGGCTAATCCTCCTTAAGTTTGGGGTGTTTCCCAAGTGAGAACCAATCTAGGTCATGTGAGTGTGTTTGAAGTGGCGTAGGGGAAATGTTTGGACAGAGGGTGCAGTGATGACAGTGAAATGTAGGTCTTTCATGTGGGTGCCTTTGTAGAGGGCGAGCTGCACCTTATCAAGGATGTCATTGTTTCCTAGCCCATTCAATGCCTTTTATTCTTAGTCTTATTGCTTTTGATATTTTTTCTTTTCAAGGGAAAAGCTTAGCGTGGTGATCAGAGGTGATAGCATTACCCACAAGTTTTTCACGGAAATGAGAAGGTTGGCTCGTGATGAGACTCCCTTTCTCTTATCTATGCCACCAAGAACCACTACCCTGGTTTAGTGACCAGATAGATGGTAGTGTCATATTGCTACATGTCCATGGACTTAATAGGTCGGCTCATGATGAGACCTCCCATCCACCAACTAGTACCTTGAGTTTTGATTTATTTTATGGGTCCCCTTTTCTTACCGAGAAGCCTTTTACTGCTTTCTCGAGAATCCCTAGGTGAAGCATCTCAAAGGTTTCATTTTGGATTTTAACTCTTGCCAGCCACTTTTACCCTCTAGGCCTTTAACCCCTTTTTCCCACAAGGAAAGGTACAACCCTTCCTAGTGTGGCAAACCCAATGCCCAAACAAAGGTAGGGGGGGGAATGAAGGAGTAATGATGAAAAGTGGTAAGTATGGAGGGAACGAACGATGATCTTTCATAGACCCACCCAGTGGAAACCCATCCCAAAAGGGAGATCAAATTACTAGGGCATCATGTCACCCTCCCAGGTATGAGCAAGTTAAAGAGCATAATTTCCAAGCAAACGTTATGAAATGAAGGAGAATTCAATGCAACATGTTCAAGTGCTTCATTAATCAGAGTGACACATACCA
Organism: Picea engelmannii; assembly: GCA_009831015.1. Taxonomy (NCBI): domain Eukaryota; kingdom Viridiplantae; phylum Streptophyta; class Pinopsida; order Pinales; family Pinaceae; genus Picea; species Picea engelmannii. The sequence continues at coordinate 95,529 of ML801386.1, forward strand.
TGATAACCAAACTCATTACCTCATGGAGCAAGACTTATTGCTACTTCAGGACCAGGCTGGTGGGATGGATATTGTTGTTGTTGATAGATGGGTTGCACTGAAGAAAAGATGGGCCCTCTAGGGCCATGCTCAAGTCATCCGAATCTCAACACTCCATGTATAGCACATGTGGGCCTCGAGACATGATCTCTTTAGTTATCCCTAGGATAGGGGATAACAAGTACACACTCTTTTTCACCCTTGTACTCCTTTCTTATTTAGAGAAAAAAATATTAGAGAGGAGGAATAAGGGTTTGCAACAAAGAATCAGTCTTCTTGAGACCAAATTTCCATGCCCATCTGGGAGATTAGAATTCCTAGCACATACAACAGAAATCCTCAGTAGCCCAAGGGAAGAGGATTTAGAAATTAGTGAAGATATCGCCCAACCAAAAGTGTCTGGGGATGTTCTACCAGAGAAATAATTGTCGAAAATCCACGAGGAAATCACCCAAACAAAATGGGACAGGCCTGAGCTCCAAGAGGCAACCACCCAAACAAAATGGGACGGGCCTGAGCTCCAGGAGGCATCCACCCAAACAAAATGGGACATTCCTGAGCTCTAGGAAGCAACCACCCAAAAAGAATAGGACATGCTTGAGCTCCAAGAGGAAGTTGCCCAAACATAATGGAATAGGCCTGGGCTCCAGGAGGTAGCCACCCAAACAGAGTGGCACGTGCTTGATCTACAAGAAGTAGTTGTCCAAACAGACCCCAGAGTAACTAAAGATGTAGGTGTTCAAGCGGATATCAATGATATATGGGAGAATGCCAAAGAGGATAAATGGACAATAATGTTACATGTGTATGAATAAGGGATGATGCTAGTAAAGGAGCACCAACAAATTGTTAAAATCTTGAGGGAAAAATGGACAATAGACTTTCAAGACCATCGGGATAAATGGAAAAAGGAAATAAAGGAAGAAACAAAAAAGATCCTCAAGCTAAAAGAACAAGTGGACACCTTGAAAACAAAAAATATCAAGCTTGGTCTGTTGATGAAGTCTGCACTCAGCTGCAATGCACACTGCTATGTTTACAACATGTTTCTACAAGAAAGGTACCTTATTTTTCAAAGGAAAGAATTAATCACCAATAAACCCAATGAAATCACCTCTCCAAATACTTTCTCAGAAGCCTACTATGAGTGCACCAACGAAGAGAAGAACTTTCTATGTGAGTTGTACCAACATAATATTTTGTTGCACCATGACACTCTGTGGAATCTCAATCATTTCGCAGGGGATGTTTAGCTGAGAGCCTTTGCCTCTTGTCTAAATAATCATGTCAACTGGGCGCCTACTCATTGTGTGGATGAGAACAACTGTGGCTGCAACTTATGGGTCAGGGGAGAACATTATCAACCCATACAGGTTTTGATTCAACACTTTAATTGGGTTAACTCCCCTGTACATGCAAATTTCATGGCTAGCACCAATCAAGAAACCATCGCTCATTGCAAGGTGCAGATATACATGTTAGCCAAGGTAGTTGCATAAGGATGTGCTCAAATATGGAAACAATCCACTAAGGATATGCAAGATAGGGATCCACTAATCCTGAAAACATGGAAGTAGCCCTAAAAAGGGTCAACAAGTACATCAAGTGCATGGAAGCCTGTGGGAATACGTGGACAGGCCTTAATTTCATTACCCTATAATTTGGCTACCCACCTCAAAATATCAAAGGGAATACAAGATGGTTGCACATAAGGAAGTTTCCTATTGGGAGGAGGTTAGAACCAAGAGAATGTACTTTCATGCCGATGAGAAAGGGGGTACCATCTACAATATGAACAATGTCCATGGGAAATGCTATGACTCTGATTGAGATTGATTATCTAGTTCCACAAGGATGTGGAACACTTTCAGCTGGGGGGAGATGAAAGACATCCAAAATGGCATCCTTTTTTCACCTCCCTAACCTTTTTTCCCACTTTTACGCCTTTCCATCACTTACCCTGTTCACCACCGTGCATTTTTGGACCAAGATATAACTATGCCATATCAATGATCATTCTTACATATTTAAGGCATAATCTACTTCTTTTTCATGCTAACTAGTGAAACGTACAAAGAACACTTTGTACAGGCATACAAGTACTATAGAAGCATTGGGATCAGTTGTTGCAACACCCCTTGTACAAGTGCTACAACACCTTTTGTGTTGCCACAACACCGCCTGCGCACATGTTGTAAGACTTTGTGTTGCTACAACACCCTTTTTGTTATTGCAACACCACTAGCGCACGGTCAAGGCACAACCATAAAGTTGATGCTGTAATAGTTGGATGGATCGAAAGCGATCAACCTTCATGAAAATAATTGCTAGGGGGATCGGTTGAGTAAGGACAAGGATAGACAAACGATTGACATACTCGATAACATCAATAAATGGATTGGACCGTTGACCAACAAAGAAGGAAAAAGACAAAGAACAACCAGACATAAATTAATTTCTTGTTTAGTCGACTGAGTCAACCTTAGATATTTGAGACTTATTGTTGTAACCAATCGAGGAACAACCAAGATTCTCAAAGTTGTCCCTCGATGTAACGAGCAAAATAAGGAATGTAATATATGTATAAATTGCCTTCCATTCAATCATGAGGAGGAGAAACATAGAATAAAGAATATAAGTCATGTACTCTTTTTCTACAATTTAATATAAAGTTCATGTTTTTGTTCGAAGTGTGGAATGCGTTAATTTGGGTTTTTAAGCGTCCTACTGCACTCATAGACCAATACCTCGTCTAACGATGTAGCTCCCCCTCCTTAGCCTAGTACTTTTTGTGTCTTCTATACTTTGTAGAAGTAGTTGTAGCATCATTTATATCTTTTCATTTATTTATAGCAATTCCTTTATTAACATCTTGCTATAACTCTAATGTTTTCCTTTATTGTAGCTCCAAATTGTTGTAACTCAGTATTAACCTTGCAGGCTACTATTTTCTCACTTATGAGTGAATAGTTGTAGCATATTTCCCATCTTTCTAGTTATCTCCAACAATTCCTCTATTAACATATTGTCGATTGTTGTGGGACAATATTGTTTTCCGATTGATGAGTGAATGGTTGTAGCATCTTTTCTATATTTTCGTTTATTTCCAACAATTCATCTATTTAACTTTGCTATAATTCTAATATTTCCCTTGCTACGATTATGGTTGCTGCAACTCAAGTTGAGGTAACTCTTGTTGTTGCAACTCTACTTTCTAGATATCAATTGTGTGGTTTGTAGCTTGAGATGGTTTATTTCTTTTTACAAGCACAATATGGTTTGGTTCTTATATCTTGAGGTTTGTTGCATTTCAGTACATGAGTTTTAACATATATGTCACATTAATCAAGATCATCTTAATACTTGCACAAATCACCTTTACTTTTCCTGCAAGAGTGATTTACTTTCCTGTAAGTGTGATTTAATTTTCTTGCAAGAGTGATTTACTTTTCTGCAAGTGTGATTTACTTCTCTGCAAGTGTGTCATTTACTTTCCTTCTCATGTGTGTTTTCATTCCTGCAAGTGTGGATTTGATATAGTTTAATTCGATGACTTGTTAAAACATCTTGATATATTTCCTTGTGACATTCATTTAAAAGTGCTACAACTCATTGGAAATTATAGCATCATACTTGCATATACAGTGCACGACAGTTCGTAAGTTCGATACAATCTCGGATTGATAATTAAATGTATAACTCCTCAGTTGCTCACTAGTTTAATTAGGAAGTAATTGAAAATTATGTCACCTGTCTTCCATAGGCTATATCTCTAAAAGTATAATGAAACAAAACTTGGAATTTTTACAAGATGTATTGTGATATGTCTCTCGAGTAACCTCTAAATTTCACTGTCTAAAGTGTCCTAGAAAAATTTATAGTGAAAAGGTCAAGATGACTCGCCTGAAGTGGCAAAACCCTTTGATAAAAGCTCTGATACCAAATGTTATGAACCAACACCTTGAGAATGATAAAAAATCAATGTATAACAATCCACTTTGAGGGGGATACCATCTTTTACAATATATTCAATGTACAAGATGAGATGAGATGATCCTAAGACTATGTTTCCTTGGTGTATATATATATGAGACAAATGGTACAATTATAATGAAAGAGTACAATGAATGGTTCTAGCCTACATACAAATATAACACTATAAATGTAATAATTCAATATCTAGGGCTTAATAAGGGGTTTTATACTTAACATGAGGCTTTGTCTAGGGCTTAACAATGTGTTGCTTATGCGTGTGTGTGTGTAAGTGTGTCGCTCATGTGCGTGTGAGTGCATTGCTTTTGTATGAGTGCATTGCTTATGCATGAATGCATTGTTTACATGTCATAATGTGTCACTTACATGCATGTGAGCAACAAACCCACACATAAGCAATGCTCATGTTTGTGAGTGCATCACTTATGTGTGTGAGTGTGTTAATTAGGTGTAAGTGAGTTGCTTATATATGTGTGTGAGTGCATTACTTACATGTTTGTGAGTGCATCACTTATGTGCATTAGTGCATTACTTACATGTTTGTGAGTGCATCACTTATGTGCATGAATGCATCACTTATATGCACAAGTGTATCACTTATGTTTGTGTGAGCAACAGACTCACATATAAAAAATGTAATCACACTTATCCACACACCCACATAAGCCATACATTCACACATCAATGACACTCTCAAATGTATGCAATGCACACACATAAACAACACACGTACACATATCACCAACGCATTCACATACATTAGTGACACCCTAACACATAAGCAATGCACTCATAGAACTAACCCACACACTCACATGAATGAATGGCTCACCCACTTAACCCACACTACATCGACATAAGCAATTCACTCACACACCACTTAAGTAATGCACTTATACACAATACCCACATAAGAGATGTACACACACATAACCCTCACACCCCCATAAGTGTGGCACTCACACATAAGTGTCATGATCATTGAGAAGAGATGTATGACACCACTATCATTTATTCTCCAAACCCATATGTTAGCGACATTTCTTGTTCTAGGCGCAAAAGTATTCAGGTCTGCAAGTCGCACGAGAAGCGCCCGAGTGCAGCATGGAAAAAATCTCATTTTGAGGCTTCCAATCAAGTGGGCGAGTGGAATTACGATGTCAGCAGCCCAGATCCATCCATAAGAGTAGATCAACGGTCATCGGAATATCGGATCTAGCAAGTTGACCGATGTATAACATCAAAGAAAGCGACTTTATGCTGAGACTGAATCTGGGTCGTCCGATCCCGCGACACATAGTGCGAGATCTAGTCGGCATATCGGCAGTCGGGAGTTCGAAGGGTGAAAGTCCCTCATCATCTCACATCCCAAAACCCCGAACCTCGGAGTGTCGAAAGTTCCTAGAGGCGGGACCGCAGTATCGCGAAGCAACCTCAGCCGTTCATCCACAAGAGACACCTTGCGCGCGATTAGGCTCCTCGCCTTTTTGCCCATCGCGACTTCGAAATACAAAAGAATAGCCTGTCATATTCCCGATGCACAAGGTGCCGGGAGTGTCCAGGACCCGGGCCCGCAGCATCACCAAGTAAGTTTAGGGTCGTCAGATCTGAGAGGGACGCGTGGCGCCCAATTAGGCCATCTCGGCGTTTCGCTCATCGCAGATATGAATAAGAAAGGATTAACTCCTTCCATTTGCGAACGCCGAAAGCGTTTTGGGAATAGACACAGGGTCACAGCCCGTGGTCACTTGGGAAAGAAAGGAGCCGTGAAAAAGGGGCCAAAGGCGTCGAGTCTAGTTGTTGAAAGGATCATCGTGATCTCCATGCGCCATCTGATCCGACCTTGATCCTGGTTTTTGCCTGGAGTAAATGAAGACGAGAGGGGGTGGTTGAAACCTCTCCTCAGACATTAAGTGCAAAGTATGGATAATCTGGCAGGTGGTCTGCTCGAGAGGGTCCTGTGTACCCATTTTTCTAAAGAATCCATGTCGAGTCTTCGACCAGCCGGAGGAAGTCTGCACACGCTAGCCCGACACTTAATGGCTCAGCTACTCCTCCTGTAGGAGCCATGCACAGTTAAGGTGGCGTCTGACAAAGAATACTCGTCCGAATTCGGCTGAAAGGACACCAAGCCGTGGATGACTGAGCACGTCGCTGTTAGGCGAATTTTTTGAGTATATAGACTCGATCTTTGTATTTTGTAAAGCATCGATGGTTGAGCAAGGCTCCCAGTGGTAAACTTTAATGAAGCATTGTTTTCCTGGTTATGTCTGGACTCTTGAGACTTCTTGTCTTATGAATGTCAGTTTTTCTTTCGCGTCTTTGTTTACACTGTATTAGAATGGCTCGGAATTGGAGAATCTGGTCGAGTTGTAACTGTTATAGGATGATGTAGAGTTTGATCACTGTAACAGTTGCATTGTTTCTAATCGGTCCCTGTGATTTTCTTAGCACTGAACGACTTGGAATTGGAGAATCCAGTCAAGTCCCCCCCTTTCAGTTTCTCGAAGCTCTCAACTAGAGGATCTCGCATTCAGAGTTTTTCTTCTACAAATTACTGAAAGGCCTGTTGCCTAAGGTAGTTTGTCCACTCCCCTCACCAAGCCTTCAACCTGCTCATTTTCAAATCAACCCACTGACTGAAGTTAGATCAAGACCTCCTTTGTTCCTCGCATGTCGGACCCAGTCCCTGAGTTTGAGTGATATCTTCCTGAGTCTCTACCCATTTGATCACCCATTAAAAACTACTGTGACATAAAAAACTGATGGGCGTTGGGCTCTGCTCCTGCTGCAATCCAGGAGTGACTTCCGTCGCCAACATTTCTGGCGTCGTTGCCGGGGACGAAGTTGAAGATTTTCCCTGGGCAGAACGACATTGAGCCTCTGATTCTGAAGGTGCATCAGACATTAGAGCCCTTAAAGATTGCTATTGTGCACCTGGCGACTCCACTGTGGCAACTCCATTGTTTCCACATCACTGTTTCAGTTGTGACTACTGTTAGCACACCTGAAAGCTGACCCTAAGGAGCTTTCTCGAGAAGGTTTCAGCAGCTGCTTTCTCAGCCTAAGAAGCTTCCTGGGGTAATGACAATGTTAAGATCTGGCCTTTGATGGTGAACAAGGACCAGGCATATTTGAAGCTGCGCATCTTTCACTTGGTGACTCCATGATTCGAGGATCGATTGGAGACTCCACTGTTTCGATATGGAGAAAATTATGGCTCAAAGGTTTGCTTTCTGTGACTTTTCCCAGATAGTTGGGTTTCCTAATGCACTTCCTGATAGAGACCAATGGGAAGATTTCCTCCCTGAATTTCATGCAACAAGTTGGGAGGAACCAACTGAGCATTTACTGGACTTCCATGAGGCTATTCACCGACACAATATCACACATGAGGATGTCTGGATTAAGCTCTTCAGGTGTTCATTGAAGGGAGATGCTCTTGAGTGGTGTCGATCTCTTCCCGCTGTGAGCATCTGCTCTTTAACAGGTTTTCATACAACTTTCAATTCATTTTGTAAATACTACTATCTAGTTGATTGTTTGTTTGAAAACTGTTGTGAGGAGTTTTCTTCGCTTCATGAAGCCTCTGCTGGCCCTGAAGACCAGGTCCATGATGAAGCTTTTACTGTGGAGGAAAGCATTTGTCAGGAAAATATGGAGGTGTTGAATGATATTAATTGTGTTAGCCCTAGAACGGAAGCATCTGACATCATATCATATGCCTATATTCCTTTAGATGTTCATAACGATCAACATGCCTCTTGTGGAAATTGTGAGTTTATAGAGCAAATGTGGTCCATGGTAGATGANCTCACCTGGATATCGGGTTGAAGCAGATGTTCCTAGCAGCTCTGCTCATGATGACGAAGACCCTCTCTTTTTAAAAGAGGGGTTAGTTGTGGAAGAGGATTCTTCTCTTTTCCCCCAGGGGGTTTCTCACGATATATTTTTACTTGGGATTAAAGAAAAAATGATTATGTATGGGCAGCCAGAAGCAGTAGGTCCCACTGTCCCTGAAACAGAAATTTTTGACGGGATCACTGTTCTGGAGGAGGGTCATATCAATGAAGGACAACCCCTTTTTGATATATATTATAGTGATGATGAGCAGCAAGCTTATCCTACATTTGATCACTATAAAGATACTGAAGAGCCAGTCAGCAAGTAGAACCACCCCATGGTCCCTATTTATGATGAATACGAATCTGACCCGGGGGAGAGCCAAGAAGAGGAAAAGGAACCAGAGGAACAACTGAGCACATATTTCATTCTAGAGCCAGTCAGCGAGCAGCTACCGCCTGAGATCAGTGAGCCTACGTCAGTTGTCCACTCAACTGTGCTTATCAAAGATATTCAACCACATGCGAGCAACTCTGTAGCAGAGGAGGCTGCCTGTCACCAATTTTCCGAAATTCGCCACTCATTCTATGACCCTGTCGGCGAATACATGGAGTGGCATGTCCTTTATGCCTTGGAGCCGCCCTATTCCATATCAACTTCACCCTGTGAGGATAAGTTGAAGAGTGTAGCCGTTATGCTGTCACGGTTACACTATCTGCTGGTGATCATCGACAGAAGGAAGGAGCTTCTATCCAGGAAGCTGCTTGAATGGCTATGGTGGAAGTTTTCTTTCACCTAGCCCATGTAAAATATTTTATTAGCATTAGGACTGTATATAAATAAGCTCCTTTGAGCATGTATTTTTATTTTTGTTGCTTTTATTTTTCGGCTTGTATTTTCAGCAGCGGAATGTTTTGAGTCTGACTCCATAGCCCAACAGCAAGGCACTGAAGCTGCGGAATGAGTTCTTAGAGCATCACAGGGACGACTCTATCCCCCATGGAGCCTAATGTTAGCGACATTTCTTGTTATAGGCGCAAAAGTATTCGGGTCTGCAAGTCGCACGAGAAGCGCCCGAGCACAGCATGGAAAAAATCTCGTTTTGAGGCTTCCAATCAAGCGAGCGGGTGGAATTACGATGTTAGCAACCCGGATCCATCCATAAGAGCAGATCAACGGTCATCGGAATATCGGGGCTAGCAAGTTGACCGATGTATAACGTCAAAGAAAGCTGCTTTATGCTGCGACTGAATCTGGGTCGTCCGATCCCGCGACACATAGTGCGAGATCTAGTCGGCATATCGGCAGTCAGGAGTTCGAAGGGTGAAAGTCCCTCATCATCTCACATCCCGAAACCCCGAACCCCAGAGTGTCGAAAGTGCCTAGAGGCGGGCCCGCAGTATCGCGAAGCAACCTCAGCCGTTCATCCACAGGAGACACCTGGCGCGCGATTAGGCTCCTCGCCTTTTCGCCCATCGCGACTTCGAAATACAAAAGAATAGCATGTCATATTCCTGATGCACGAGGTGTCGGGAGCGTCCAGGACCCAGGCCCGCAGCATCACCAAGTAAGTTCAGGGCCATCAGATCTGAGAGGGACGCGTGGCGCCCAATTAGGCCATCTCAGCGTTTCGCTCATCGCAGATATGAATAAGCAAGGATTAACTCCTTACATTTGCGAACGCCGAAAGCGTTTTGGGAATAGACACAGGGTCGCAGCCCGTGGTCACTTGGGAAAGAAAGGAGCTGTGAAAAAGGGGCCAAAGGCGTCAAGTCTAGTTGCTGAAATGATCATCATGATCTCCATGCGCCATCTGATCCGACCTTGATCCTGGTTTTCGCCTGGAGTAAATGAAGATGAGAGGGGCTGGTTGAAACCTCTCCTCAGGCATTAAGTGCAAAGTATGGATAATCTGGTAGGCGGCCTGCTCGAGAGGTTCCTGTGTACCCATTTTTCTAAAGAAGCCATGCCGAGTCTTCGACCCGCCGGAGGAAGTCCGCACACACTAGCCCGACACTTAATGGCTCAGCCACTCCTCCTGTAGGAGCCATGCGCAGTTAAGGTGGCGTCTGACAAAGAATACCCGTCTGAATTCGGCTGAAAGGACACCAAGCCGTGGATGACTGAGCACGTCGTTGTTAGGCGAATTTTCTGAGTATATAGACTCAATCTTTGTATTTTGTAAAGCATCGTTGGTTGAGCAAGGCTCCCGGTGGTAAACTTTAATGAAACACTGTTTTCCTGGTTATGTCTGGACTCTTGAGACTTCTTGTCTTATGAATGTCAGTTTTTCTTTCGCATCTTTGTTTACACTGTATTAGAATGGCTCGGAATTGGAGAATCTGGTCGAGTTGTAACTGTTATAGGATGATGTAGAGTTTGATCACTGTAACAGTTGCATTGTTTCTAATCGGTCCCTGTGATTTTCTTAGCACTGAATGACTTGGAATTGGAGAATCCAGTCAAGTCCCCCCCTTTCAGTTTATTCAGAGTTTTTCTTCTACAAATTACTGAAAGGCCTGTTGCCTGAGGTAGTTTGTCCACTCCCCTCACCAAGCCTTCAACCTGCTCATTTTCAAATCAACCCACTGACTGAAGTTAGATCAAGACCTCCTTTGTTCCTCGCATGCCGGACCCAGTCCCTGAGTTTGAGTGATATCTTCCTGAGTCTCTACCCATTTGATCACCCATTAAAAACTACCGTAACATAAAAAATTGATGGGCGTCGGGCTCTGCTCCTACTGCAATCCAGGAGTGACTTCCGTCGCCAACACCATCATAAGAGGTTAATGGCTATATTTATTACAAAGTATAGATGAAATGAAAAGGCAAGAAAGTAAAGTTATTAGAAGATAGATAGAATGCCAAAAGTCAAGTGCACCAAGTTGGAAAAGAAACAATCAATATCTTTAAACCATAACTCACTCCTACATACAAACTTAGATTTGGGTACATGATAGTTTGTTGGAAAAAGTGGAATGAAGAAAACAACGTCATATTAAAAAAGATGCTAAAATGATACTAATTTATTACAAAATAAATACAAAAGAGATACAACATTGTAATAAGCACATAACTGAGACACAAAAAAGACGTAAAGAAGATACACTTGGGAAAAAAAGGCAAGAAAAAATAGACACAAAATGCAAACAGAGAAAATCATCATAAAGTAGATGTAATTAAGATATAAAAGAAGTGTAAAATTTGTAAAAATGATGCAGAAATAAACACAAAGGGATACACAAAAAGATTATTATATGTTCCTTTTCCAATTTAAATAAACCAAAATACAAAATAAAACACCAAAATAATGTAGTGTTGTAGTATATAAATTATTTCAAGTGCTACATTAACTTTTTAAATTTACATACAAAATTAATTAAACCAAAGAAGAACCAATAATTTATTAAAACTAAATAACCCTTTTATTTCCCTTCAAAATATATTAAACTAAGAAGCTTGAAATGGACACCAATAACTTAATAAACCTCTTTGTATACTTGAGATAATAACTTCACCACTAATATGTAAAAAGATGTAAAGATAAACAACTTTTTAAACATAATTATTAAACATTTTCATATAACTTACTAAACCTCTTTGTATACTTGAGATAGTAACTTCACCACTAGTATGTAAAATATAACTTACTAAACCTCTTTGTATACTTGAGATAGTAACTTCACCACTAGTATGTAAAAAGATGTAAAGATAAACAACTTTTTAAACATAATTATTAAACCTTTCATATGTTTGAGGTAGTAACTTCATCAAAATCTATTAAAAATAATGTAACAATTAAAAATAATGACTAAAACAATGGAAAAGGAAATACAAAAGTACATTATCGATCAAACAATTTTTTAAACATAATTATTTATATCCTCTTTTTTTTCCAAAAGAAAAATAGCTCAAATTATATTGAAATATTTTTTTTACAATAACATCGCAGCAAATACAAAATAGATTGATTGTAAATACCAACCTTTGCTTGCCAGAATTTAAAGAAAGACAAAACAACTCCGGCAATTAAAATCTCAGGGCTATAAGGAAAGAAAAGATAAAAGCTGCATCTAAATCTAAGTCAAAGAAGCTCGAAACCGAGATATAAGCAACAAGAACAGTCAAATCCCGCAAAGGACCATTCCTCACTAAATCAATTTTTTTTTAAAGAAATAGGAGGCCCTTCCCTTTCGCCATCCCAAGCTAAAAAAAAATCTCCCTTTCGACGATTCAAGAGTTCTCTTTGATAATTTGTTAGCCTCTTTATTAGATTCTCTAAAAATGTGCTGAAATAAGATGTCTTGGAAATTTCCTTCAAAGGTCGGTATTCTTTATTTTCATCCTTCGATTTTGGTGGTAAGAAGATTGCCCTTTCATTGCATCCACTCGATAACAACCTTGAAGTCCCCCAATGTCTGAAGAAGATGAATATCCAGATGATTTGCCAAAAAAAAAAGTCGGTATTCTTTATTTTCATCCTTCGATTTTGGTGGTAAGAAGATTGCCCTTTCATTGCATCCACTCGATAACAACCTTGAAGTCCCCCAATGTCTGAAGAAGATGAATATCCAGATGATTTGCCAAAAAAAAATTGCCCACACACCAATTAACTCAGCCTTTGGAGTCCCCCAATGTCTAAAGAAGATGAATATGCAGATGATTTGCCAAAAAAAGAATTGCCCACACACCAATTAACTCAACCTTAGTATTGGATCCTGCTCCGCAATTAAAGATCCATCTTCTATCCAGGTCAGATAGTCTTTTTATAGATCCCCCTGCACCACAAGTTGCTCCCTCGTTTATGGCCGCCCCATCCAAGAATGTCATCGTGTAGCCATCCAATCGGGCGAATGAACTTAACCTTAAGGATGGCTGTCTACGATCATATCGTTTGTATGATAGAGGACTGTTTAAAGTTCTGTGAGTCACTACAATGGAGGACGGTTCAATCCCTTCAAACAAAGATTTGTTGCGCTCCAGCCACAGGTACCAACATATCAAAGCAGGAAGGCTTTTAGGGGCGTCTTTGTTTTGCAACCAGGATTCCATAGCTATGGATAGAGTTTGGTCGTTCCATTTCAACTCAAGATTCAATGCTGAAAGGCAAGACGACCAGACCACCCGAGAGAACTGACAGTGAATGAAAAGATGCTCGATGTCTTCATCATCTTTTCTACAGAGATAGCAGATTCTGGGATCCATCCAACCCTTTTTTTTTAAGTTTCCCAAGTTAAAATACAATGTTCTACCGCTAGCCATAAGAAGAGTGCTATTTTTAATTGCACATGCCACCGCCATAGCTTTATCTTCCACCCTGTTAGAACCGAGAAAGACTGTATTGAAAATAAGGCATTATAGCAGTTTCTAACCGATATCTTGCCAGACGAATCGCCTCCACTCCAGATAAGCCTGTCCGTTTCTTCTACTTGAAGCTCACAATCCCCGCTTGATTAAGGCCCAACGTAAAAGCTCCATTTCTCTGTCCCGGATATCAAAATCGAGTCGGTTGATGCTTGCGCCAGGGAGGACACTCCCTTTTCTTTTAGCATGTTTATAAGTCCCTCGGTGAGGAATGCTCTATCTCCCATATCCAATATCCTATCTCTGCCCACCCTCACTTGTATTCCCGAACCAGGCAGCCAACATAGCCAGTTATTAATGACTGGGAGTGCTCGCCTTATGCTTGTCCAACTTTTAGAAGCAGGAGGCTTTTGGTGAGAGCAGTGTTTACTCCAGTCTACAGTCGAGGAGTTATGTAAATACTTCTCTTTAATAACCCTTTGCCAGATGCTGGGTTGATTTAAAACCCTCCAAAGTGTAGCAACATTCAGTGCCAAATTGAAAAGAGACAGATTACGAAACCCCCATCCTCCAAGCTTTTTCGGCCTGGATAGAACCTCCCATCTACAAAGATGGATTTGCTGATTTTCCAAAAGTCCTGTCGACAAAAACTGAAACATTAATTTTCTGATTTTATTTAAAACTAGCACATCCACAAATTAGTGGCTGGTAAACACTGAAAGGATGGATTGCAAAACCTGAATTGCTGGGAAAGAGAAAGGTTCAGAGGTGGATGGAAGGAGTCGGAAAGAGTTGGCTGGAAGGAGGTAGTGTGTCCAGAACGTGGCAGGCTGGTGAAGGCCAAAGGTAACCATAGTAAATTTTAAATATGATTAAATAAAAGTAAAAAAATAAACATGTAAACTGATGTCTTTATAATAGTGATGAAGTTAGTGGTTGAAATCACAATCATTGATTTATTGGGACTAGTAAGAATATTCCATCAATATTTTTAGTGGTTGAAATCACAATCATTGATTTATTGGGACTACTAAGAATATTTCATCAATATTTAATCTTGTCCATACAAAACTGATTAAGCACTAAAAACCTATTAAATGTGCTCATGATCAATAAATATATGCCTTTCGACTTAATCACTTGGGAAAAAGCTTCCAAAGTCATCCAATAGACATTATGTACTTCCAATATAATTTTTAATAAGATATATTGAAAGCCATCTGATCCCCAATGATTGATCTTATTTGATACCCTTACCACCATCCACTTCCAATCGGAATCACGATGTGAACCTGTTTTCAAAACATTATATCCTTAAACTGTATCACTTAGCCTTAGTTATTAAGTTAGCCTTGGCTATTATGTTATTATGTTATTGCTTGTAATAATAAAAAAAATAACAAGTACAACCACATAAAGATACTTGATGTATATTGGTTACATTATTAACAACCCTAATTACTGAAGTATGGCGAATAACAAATGGTTCAACCTTATTATACTTTTTAAAAAGTTGGATCTTACACAGTGTTATTACTTATTTACATAATTAATATATTATTTTTTTATTTTTGTTTTTTAGAAATAAGTTTTAATATTTAATCTTACAAAATGTTATTACTTATTTACATAATTAATATACTAATTTTCTTTTTAATGTTTTAGAAGTATGTTTTAATATTTATGGTTGTCTGTTTGATATTATTTCAAAATTTGGATGTACAATTGTATTATTGTGTATAGACAAAAAAATTTCACTTTAATCATTTACTCTTAGTATACAAGGAGGTAGACTTCTACTCATGTAAAATAATTTTGGATTTTGGGTTATTAACTTATTTTTACTTAGAAAAAAATTGTTTGCATAGAAAACAATCGTACACTTTTTTTGATTATATATTTTCAAACTTAGATACAATACATTATATAGGTGGTGTGAGATCCAACTTATTCAAACTTGGATACAATACATTATATAGGTGGTGTGAGATCCAACTTATTCCAAATTTACAGAGAGAGGTTGAGAGAATATCTCAACTATCTCTAATAAACTCAAACCAGCTCTAAAGTAAGCATTAATTCTAACACCCTCCCTTAATGCTTACATCACGAAGAACAATACTGAAAATATATGATCTTTGTCTGGTATGGTCTTCATCAATCTCTCTATCCTCTTTTGACATCTCATAGACTATGCTCTTTCACAACCATTCATTCGAGCTACCACTTGATTCATTGAAGATACATTTGCTTATGACCATCAATTTCGTATTTGTAATRATTRACAATTCTAYATGCTTCTATCTACCACAGTACATAGCTCATTGTATTTGCCAGATATCTACCACAGTACATAGCTCATTGTATTTGCCAGAAAAACAGTCTAAATACTAAATCATTCTATTGACATACTTCCATATGTCGAAATACATAGCTTGTTGTATTCACCAATTACATAGGAACGTAGTCTAGATATTGAATGGATCAAGCAGTCAATCTTACAATGTGACCTATTTTACACAAGCTTACAAACACACAAGAATCACAAACTGTAGACATAACCAGTGGTTGGTGTTCTTGGGGCACCGAAGTACATCAAGAACCACAAGCTTGTAACAAACTGTAGGCATAACCAAACCAGTGACCGTGTTCTTGTGGCACCAAAATACATCAAGAACCACAAGTTTAAGTTATGTTACCTTGTTCTATGAGCGGTTCTTCATCAAAAGCTCACAAGAACACAAGCTCTTCAAAGCTTTCACACTCTGCACACCAAATAAAATAACTAACATCTTCCATTACAATCTGCAGTCGTCCCCATTTAACACTAACAACACCAGGGTCGAATCCATAATCAACTATATATTTCTCCATGATTGAATGGTCTACCAGAACCAAAGACAAAGTTCCTGTGGATTACATCTCTCTAATATTTTTAGCATAGCTTGAGTGTTCTCGCAATGGTGATGGGAGTGATGGTGCCCAAGTCACCCTTTCTTTTGGCCAGTTGTGGTGGCATAGATGGTGTAGACGAGATTGATAATGATATCCATTAAAAGTTACACATCGTTGTGTAAGAAGGCATAATAGATTTCAAAGAAATTGTTATGTATTGACCAATAACAGATCACGATTTTCCTCATGCTCACGGATGCTCTCTATTGCATGTGCTTTCTCAATTGATCCATGCACTCTAACACTGAACTACTATGGCAACGAACAATTGGATTGTTCACGATGAACCAATAGAAGACAACAACAATTCTATTGGGGCTTCACATTATTCCCATTTTGCAGTGGAGTCACACTGTAACACAACGATACTTCATTTGTTGTTCTTCACATAGGCAAGCTCCTTCATGGTTCACTCTTACACACTAGCAATGCCTCTCTTTAGTAGCACACAAGTAATGATTTTCTCTGGACAAAAGACCATTGAACACACACACTTGAAGACTTACATACGCACAAAGAAATTTTCACACTAAACAATTATTCACACAACAATCTATTCTACTCCTACAGGAAATTGACACTCACATCTTTCTCATTTTCTTGGGCCCTCCTGTGAGGGAGTTATGCCCAGAGCTACCGACTTTGATATCGATTTAGAAAAAAAAATTGCTCACACAAAAAACAACCACACACCTTTTTTTATTATATATTTTCAAACTCAGATACAATACATTATATAGGTGTCATGAGATCCAACTTATTCCAAACTTAGAGAGTGAGGTTGAGAGAATATATTCACTATCTCTAATAAACCCAAACCAACTCTAAAGTAAGCATTAATTCGAACATTTTTTTATGTCCAAGAAAAATGAACTTTAAACTGAATATAAATGGTTTTAAATCATACTTTTTTTTAAACGAAACATAAGTTTCTATTCATTAAAATATGCATGCGTTGAAGCTAGCAACGATTACATTCATAATACTAGATATTTTTTTAAAACTGAACATAGTTCTAATATAACTACCAAAAATTCTAAAGCCTTCTATGTACATGCAATCCAAGTATCCCTGTAGGTGACTTGCTTGACAAATTTACCCAAAAAACTAACAACTCTAAAAAACATACAAAGCCTTTTAGGGAGGTACCCTATCTTGAGCTTCCTGCCCCTCAACTAAACGAGGGGAGCCTATTTCTTCAACCTCCAAAGAATCATGATTTTGACCCATAGTTCCATCTTCCCTTAAATATGCTTGTAACAAATTCTTAGAACCATGATTGTTGGAGGCGAGAGAGAGGGAATCCAAACGTTGAGGGAGGACCAGAAAACATAGCCTGTTGCATTCAACTTCTAGAGAGTCTATCCATTTTTTTCTGGAGAAGAAGGAGGTTCATTATGTTGGTAGTATTTGTGATACTGACCTGCTCCAACTTTGTGATTTTTGAGGAAATGTGCATGAGGGCACTGCTGTTGGCCTGTGTAATTTCTTCACGTCTACGAAGAATTCGACGAATCTCTTCCCAATCTAGGTTATCCATGTCCAATTCAAACGAGCCTTGCACAATGCAACTTAAAGAAGCGATACCAAGCCAAACAGTTCCCAAGCAACAATTACCAATTCCAATTTTACAAAAAACTAACAGAAACAGAGGAATGCTTTCCTATCTATACCATTCTGGTTCATAAGAAACACTAAGAGAAATTGATGTTGGAAAAGAAACCAATAGACCAAGGGTTTCCTCGCTTGAGCGAAAGAGATTACCGATATTGAATTCACAACACCACTCGAGACCACCACCCACAAGTGCCCTTGCGTAGCTCCACCCGAAGACACATTGATCCCACACTAGAGTCCTTCACACTTTCTCAAATCTTGACCAACCTCATTACCAAATAACCCATTACCACTCCATGATTTCCAGACTAAATTTTCCACATCGAAAGCTTTGTCACTCCCCATTATCAACGATATTCTACATAATGACTAGTTTATTAATTTATTCATCTATTTACCTCTTCTCAACGGTTCGATCTTATCAAATCTCCTTTTAAAAGCTTTACATCAACACTCCTTTCTAACATCATTGGTTGCTTTTGTTCCTGACGATGGGTGGAGTGTCCACTCGAAACATTTGACGTTTCAAAACTCTTTGACACAGTTTATATCTAGAAATCTCAATGAGCGATATTCCACATATCAACAGAGTTTCATACATGTTGCACTGAATAGCCTCGATATGGCCCATATGAAACACATGCGTGAGTTGTGAAGGCGACCTGCTGTCCTTCCTTCGACGAATCCAACTATGAATTAACATTGAATGCAATTTAATGGCATGCATGCAATTTCGTTAAGGTATGGGGCTAAAGTCGCACATCCCATTTTTTTATCACCTTGGTCCAATGGTTTTCCTCGCCATAGAGTTCTCTTTTTATATGAAAAAACAAAATATGATCGAAATAGGGGAGAACTTTTTTTATCCTCGAAATAAGTGTGCTCAAGTTGTTTCTCCCCAATACTGCTTAATTTATCATGGCTTTGATAACCAACATAGATTCCCCTAGAACGATTAAAATTTTAAAACCTTCTTCCTTTGCGATGCATAAACCGCTAAATAACAAATAGGGCTCCACAAAATGATTTAAAACGTCATAGATAATCTTATTTCCTCCGTGATAATGGAGACCCTCCCCGCACCTACACCTTTGAGTTTTAAATCATACTTACTAACCAATTATTATACTAATTTGCAAACAAATTCAATTATAATATTTTTATTTATTAATATAATTTTGTTTTAAAAATGATTTAATAATAATAATAATAATATAATTTATTAATAATAAGGTTGTGATCTGAAATATTAAGTATAAGTAAGAAAATGGTTTCAGACGACAGTATCTCAAAAGAAAGTGTTTGGTTGCTTTATTTACTAATTAATTACTGAGATGGATTTTATGAATGTAATAGCCGAGGAATTCATTGCCGCTATTCCCTTGGAATGCTGATAACAGCGCCCGGACTTTCGTTCCTCTGTAAAAGGAAGGAGTTTTGAGCGAATCCACTTTGGAAAATAGTAGACATTCAAATACGAGCAGGTGTGTTCTTCTTCTTTTTGTTTGCTAATTGTTCAATCTTCAATTTTTTTCAGACATTCCCACAAAACTTTAGCTCTTACCACAAGAGGAAGAACGAGCCAATTCTACACTCCTCACTATCATATGGTCTCTATGTAATTTTTTGCCGCAACCCAATGGAACAAACTGATTTTGTTAACCGAAGATATGAATTGTATCGTCCAAATGAAATTAAAAGCCCAAATCCATTGAGGCATTATGTCAAACACTTTGCATTCAATCTCTAACCCATGGATACTGCTGCAGGTAGTCCTTCTGAACTCCACTGCAGAGAATACCCTTTAGTGTCCAAATCAATGAAACTTTGTTTTTGCAGGTCTGAATCTATCCTATCTGACGCATTTTGTCAAACAGTTTGCGTGCAATTCATTTCCCCCATTTGGGTTCTTTTCGCAAATCTATAGTCATGCGAAGTAAACGCGTATATTGGTAATGTTAATTCGAAGGCATACAGAAACATACATAAGATATACATGTCACTCTCAGAAATTTAAAATAGTGGAAAACAGTAAGTTATATGGAACGCTCATATGGAACGCTCACAGCATTTCACAAGGCATTTGAATCTGATCAATTATATTGGGTTCCTTCGGTCAGTAAACATGTCATTATGTTAGGACTTTTCCATATGAAATTAGACTTTTCGACCTGGATTAACTGGAGCAGCACAGAGCTACTAGATTAGTCTATTGGAATTCTGTGGTATCTACTAGTGGTTGGGTTGATATTTCATTGAGCTATTTTGTGTATGACTAGATCATTTGTTAGTTAGGGTAATTCTCTTCAGAAAACGTGGTTATCTTCTTTAAGTCGTCTTGAAAAAAACTGGAGGTCACCTTCTTTGATATTCAAAAGATCTAATGAGCATCTCAACGTTTTAACCTCCTTGGTCGTCCATGATGCTTCGGTTTACACAGTTGTTGGAGCTGTTTGGTTTGAATGTTAGCTATCAAATATCATGTATTCTCATGAGATATTTAATTGTATTCCCGAGATGTCAGAATGTTTTTTTTTTCAATTTTGAAAATTCAACATTGATTTGGGTAATGGGTTTTATTTGCTACATTTTTGAAGGTGGATTTGTTTTTCCACATCAGGTGAAAAATCTTCCAACATTGATTTGGAATGGGTTTTCTGTACTACAGTTTTGAAACTGGCTTTGTTTTTCCACATCAGGTGAAAAATCCAATATTCTGATGACACCAGGCAGAACAAAGCCGTATTTCTTCTAGAGTTATAGATGGGAAATCAGGGGCACACCTGGTCTGCTTGTCATGAATCCATCAAAATATTGTTTCAACGATTATGAGATAGAACTGACACTGCAGTACATGTGCTAGCTCATCGTTGTTGATATCTGTTCTATAGAAGCTAGAGAGCCATACAATCAGTACCTCTAGTGACCTATGAAACCCCTAGTAAAGTCTTCAGCTTACAAGCGTGCTAGAGAAAATGTCAAATCTTGGAATTAAATAATGCTCCTGTCTGTATCCAGCTTATCGTATAAAATGTCCAGCTTGTCAGCCAAACCAATTCTTTTTGAATTTTAGCTAATGTCCTATATTCATGTAAAATTTATTCAACTGCTTCCACAACGATACAAACAATTGAGGGTTTTTTTTTGCTAATAAAAATCCAAGCTTAGTTCCTGTATTAGATCTTTGGGGTAAGTTTTGTTGTTGGAATCATTCTTCTGTTGAATTAAATTAATAAAGTACCAAGGACAAGTGTTTCTCCAGAATCTCATCACTTAGGCGCCTAGGGGTGAGAAAGTGTCCAATGTGGTCCCTAGTGCATTAATTTCATGAGATATGAAATTGAATGAGACTTTATGAAAGTGAAATGAAATGGGTGAGTGAAAAGTCATTTCATCTCAACCATCCATCTAATCTATCCTCCACCGTTAGATTAGATGTCTCTTCACTTTTCCTCATGAGGTCGAATTAGGGAAAAGGTGCCCCCATTCATTTGGTATTCTTCTTCATGCGCTTTGGAGAGAAAGAGCAAGAGAAAGTCGAGCTGAGAAAGAGCCGGGGGGTTGCAGCAGAGTAACGGCAAGTGTTGCAGCAGATTTACTGCAAGTGTTGCAGCAAAGTTACGGTGAGTTTCGGCAGAGTAACAGTGAGTAACAGCAAGTGGAGTAACAACACATAATTTGAAGGAGAAAGTACAACGAGTACTGGGCCGTACTGTACGAATTCTGAGCTGGCCGTATAGCTGAAAGTTGGCACAGAAATTGAGGAGGTTAGCTGCATGTTTTTTGGGCGTGTTTGGCACAGAAATCGAGGAACCCAGCTACCATTAATTTCTGGAAATCAGCAACTGCAGACATGCACGATTTTTGAGACAACCTTACCACAATAAATGCAGTGACAGTCATACATAGTATGGATTTCTTTGCATAGAAATCGAGGAGTTGTTTAGCGTGCAATTTGAGGTTGTTTGTGGTCACAGAAATCGAGATAAGTCTGTGTATTAATTTCTGAAAAAGACTGCTGTAAGAAATTATTTCTTAGAGCTCTGCAAATAATAAAAAAACCCTCTCTCACTGGTTTTCCCCTTGTGGGTTTTTCCAGGGTCGAAGTTAGACCAAAAATCTCTGTGTGTTAATTTCTGGGTTTATTTTTATTTCTAAGTTTATTGTTGTAGCAGACTTCATGTGTTTCAGTTCATGGCATTTAATTTTTTGCTTACTAATTTGCAGCCAGAATTTGTAATGTGGGTTGGGCATCAAACTATGTGTCTCATTGAGACTTGAAACCAGGTTGGGTTTGAATTTTCTACATGGTATTAGAGCTTGAAGTGTGAAAGGAGCAGAAATAAATCGGCCATAGAGTGCAAGATTTTTCTGAGAAGAGGAGGTACTTCACCAGGCAGAAAATTGTGGGCTTGTGTTTCAGTTGAGAGGGTCAATGGCCACTGGTTTGAGGGTTGAGGACAGGTTGGATGGAGCTGTGAATTTCAGCTCATGGAAGGAGAGGATCGTGTTGCTTCTGCAGGAGTGTGAGTTGTGGGATATTGTGGAGAACTCACAAACGAATCCCGTGACGGTGCCTACGGATGCTACTCTTTTGGCAGCTTACACTAAAAACAACATAAAGGCCAAAAGGATAATTCTTGATGCAATAAAGGACCATGTGATCCCACATGTGACCGGGAAGACCAATGCCTATGAGATGTGGGAATCCTTAACCAAACTTTACCAAAGTTCCAATGAAAATTGGAAAATGGTATTGAGGGAGAAACTGAAGAGCATTAAAATGACCAAGACTGAAAGTGTTTCCACCTATCTTACCAATCTCCTCAGACACAGGTGAGTCCTTCACAGAGCATAGTGACACAGAGTTCTGGACCACCTGCTTCAGGGACTACGGGTCCACAGGAAACAGGGTCACAGGTTACTGGTTCACAGGATAGAGTTTCTCAGTCTACAGGTTCACAGACGACCTCAGGATCATCTTCAGGTACACAGTCTTCAGGTGGTGAGATTGAGGAGGAGTCCCCTCCACATGGTGCTACTTTAGAGAAGAAGAAGCCCAAGTGGCTTCAAGACACTTTGAAGGAAGCACAAGGTTTTGTGGGGAATCCCAGGCAGGCTGTGAGGGAGAGTAAACCTCATGAGAGGTTTTGCAGCTATCTTGCGATGGTGAGCAACATCAGAGAGTCCGAGCCTTCTACTTTTGAGGAGGCAGCAGGTCAGCAAGTCTAGAAGGATGCCATGGTGGAAGAGTACAATTCCATCATGAAGAATGATGTTTGGGAGGTAGTTCCTAGACCTGAGAGGAAGTCAGTGGTGACTTCCAGGTGGCTCTACAAGATTAAGTATGTTGCTGATGGCAGCATTGAGAAGTACAAAGCTCGGTTTGTAGCTCAGGGGTTCTCATAGATAGAGGGAGTTGACTATGATGAGACCTTTGCACCAGTTGCTAGATGTACCTTGATCAAGGCAGTGATCTCTATTGCAACAAAGATGGGTTGGAAGATCCATTAGATGGATGTGAAGACTGCATTTTTGAATGGTCTTATAGAGGAGGAGGTGCACATTGAGCAACCACTGGACTTTGAGGTGCATGGGAGAGATTCTCATGTATGCAGACTGAAGAAGGCGTTGTATAGGTTGAAGTAAGCTCCTCGAGCTTGGTATTCCAAGATAGACACATACTTGCAACAGATGGGTTTCGAGAAGAGTGAGTCGGATCCTAATTGTATTACATTGTGGTTGGGGAGGATCCTCTCATTCTTGTGCTATATGTGGATGATCTCTTTATTACAGGGGCTGAGAGACTCATAGCTGGTTGTAAGGAGAGCCTTGCTTCAGAATTCGAGATGAAAGACATTGGTTTGATGCACTACTTCTTGGGATTGGAGGTTTGGCAGGAACTTGGACATATCTTTCTGGGACAGGGCAGATATGTTGTTGACCTAAGTCACCTGACACGAAGACACGGGACATGAAGGACACGGGAATATGAGTATCCGATACGGACACGACGACCCTTGAAATCAGGACACGGGGGACACGTTATATATATATATATATAATATATATATATATATACATAATTTTAATATATATATATTAATATAAGTTAAAAAATACTGAAATAGACAAAATATTGATAGATCATAGACTATAGTAGATATTGATCAGTGATACATCATGAACTCCGAAAAAGGTACATCATAGATTCATACATCATACAAAATTCAAATCAGTCAATCTCTAAACATCATACTCATAGAACATAGGCATACTGATATTCTGATACCGTATACAATGTACATGATACAAATTATACAATGATATGATATATGTATGAATCATGAATATGATGTAACATTAGAATTTAGAACCAATGTGAATGAACCATAAAATAGAAGCTAGAACCATAAATACTAAATAGCAGTTTGCAGATTTCTCATTAACTTTAGTCTTTAAGTCATCAAAATAAAAATGTATTACATAGATGCTGAGGGAATTCTACTCCAAAATACAAAATAGAGTAGAATCTAGATACAAAATAGGTAGGTACTAGGAATCTTATATCTCATAGACTCATAGATATTAGAGTCACTGTAAGTGTCAATAGTCCTCCATGTCATAATCAACATCACTACCACTGTCTTGTCCTCCATCCTCTTCCTCCTCTATGCCCAATCCAAGCTCTGTTGCTCCACCTGTTGGTGTGGTGGATGACTCATCAAGAGGCTCCTCATTGTCCTCATCAAAAGTGACCGACTCTAAGACTGGTTCCTTAAGATCCATGTTGGCTAATGCCAACTCAATATTGCCATCCAAACCCATATCATCAGGAAAGACATCCCACATTTTTGTCTTTCCCTTCAACCACTCCTGCCTTTTCCTGTAAATAAGACGAAGGTTGGTGTGCACATACACCATTGTCTTTGCCTTGGACTGCTCAATCCTGCTCTTTTTCACACTGTACAAATTTCCATATGTGCCCCAATTCCTCTCGCAACAAGAGGATGAAGTAACCTGAGAAAGGACCCTGAAGGCTAACTTTTGTAGAATAGGGCATTCTTCCCCATGAGTTGCCCACCATAAATATGCCTCTTTGACCCCCCGTCTTCAATCACATCATACTCTCCAAACCTCTTAGTGCTAGTGGAGAACTCAGCTAAGCCTGCCTCAATCTCATTAAGCAATGCTTTATCCTGGTATATCCTTCTAAATGCTACCTTTCTACCCTGTGAAATTTCTCCATCCATATGAGGAGGGAATCCGGGTGAAGGGCCAACACCGACAGTGAGCCACTCTTGACTGTAGAACTTGGGGTGCAATGAATGAGCCGAGCAATGCAAAGGTGTACAATTCTTATCCCACCTAGAAAGAAGAATATCCTGTACAGTGGACCATAAGCTCTCTGCTGATGTCCCGTACTTAGGGGACTCATTCTCCATAACAATTGTCTTCATAGACTCGATCATGGAGTCTCATCTCTCATAAACATCTCCTAAGATGGGCTTGTCTGTGTCTGCAAACCTCAAAAGAGAAATGATAGGGTCCATGATCTTAATGCTAAGATTGACCCTCTCCCACCAACCATCTTCTAACATTGTGTTCTTTACCCTTTTTGAAGCAGCTTGATCTGTCTTTCTCCAAAAAGACCAAAGATCTGAAATAACCATGGCCCCAAGAGCGGTCTTGACCTCCCTCAACCTCTTAAGAATGATGAATGAGGAAGCAAACCGAGTATCTGCAATCTTCAACAATGATAGATGTGTGTACTATTTATATATTGTAAGGGCAGTGGTATGGTTTTGTACAAAATTCTGGATATGGCGTGCATCATCAATAAGAGTGCCAATCCATGTCACATTTGAAGCAATGGATTTAAGTGCTAAATTCAAGGAATGAACAATGCACAGTGTCCAAAATATTTGTGGATATTTAGCTTCCACAATTATGCCAACAACTTTRCAAGCAGGTGCATTGTGTGTAATAATTTGCACACAAGAATCAACACCTACATCTTCAATAACTTTTATGAACAACTCACCCATATATGTTGCATCCTTGTACTGTCCAAGAGCATCCACCGCTTTCAAGAAGATCGGTCCATTCTGGGAAGACACCATGAATTGATGAGTGGATGGCGTGCTGCATCCGTCCATCCATCAGAAACAATACTGATACCTGATGAGGCCCATGTTGATTTAATGGGTTGTAGGATTTTTTCCACCTCCTTCTTTGCCTCACTCAACAATGTGGTTCTAAGCTTCTTTGAACCTGGAGGGGAGCTTGTTCAACTAGAGCTCTACACATCTCAACAAACATAGGAGACCATGCAACATTAAATGAGATGAAGTTGAGATAGAAAAAAAAT
>ML801386.1:163039-174142 GCA_009831015.1 Picea engelmannii
GATCCTTCTGGATCTATGGCAAAAGATCCCTTCTCCTACAAATACTCTTTAGGGTTTAACCATTAACCATATGTGAGTACATACCTCAGATAGCATTTGCAGGTAGTGGCTCCATCTGGTAGCAGCGGTAATCATTACCAAAAGCTTCAAGAGTGATTGCAACTGGTTCTACGGCTGCAACTGCAACTGTTACTGCAACTGCAGCTGGTTCTGGGACTACAACTACAACTGCAACTTAGGGTTTTATGAGGAAACCCTAATTTTTCAAACTTCGAATTTTGAAATTCTGATCCAGTGGATAGATGCGTTGGGCTGAGGCAAGTTAGCTGGTGCAGTCGGAATTTCGAAAATCAACTTTTACCCCTTCAAATCTGATCTGCGGATTTCTGGTACTTTGTGAAACTAGGGTTTCACTTTCTGGGAGATCTAGCCACTGAAAAGGTGCGCTTTAGGTGCCAAATTGATCCTTGGGGGAGGGCACAACTTTCTAGGGTGTTAGGGAGCTGAAAATACTCACTTTTGCAAAACCCTAATTTTGGGGTACGGTAACAATGACGTTTTTCCTCTTGCAAATTGTGCTTTCTTCAGATTGGCTCTGATACCATGTTAATGTTTATGCCATTGTTATAGTTCTTTGCATTTCATTAGATAAGAGCAGAATACGAACAAGATCACTGAGAAATACACATTCACAAGAGACACAACATTTATCCTGGGAAACCTTCTAAGGGAAGAAAACCCAGCAAAAGCTTCCTTATCATAAATGGCTTATAGAATGTTCAAGAGATAACTCAAACCAATACAGAAAGTCCTCTCCAAGAGATGCGCCACCCTTCTTCTCCTCTCTCCAACTTCCAATTGCAGCTTGCCTCACAAGATAATGAGCAAGTGAAGTGTGTCTAAGAAGTGAGGCGCTAGCCTCTTATTTATATCAATCTGGCATGTGTGAAGAGTCACCATCTGGCAGGGCCGACCTCTCACTCTGGGTGGGTAAACCCACCTTTAATTAATTCTGGGCCTTCCATTGTAACTGTCGGGGCCGACTTCTTATTCAACACTTTGTAATTGTCCGATGAACAATCCGCAAAAGGGGATTTGGTCCTTATTCAATTACCGACATGATTAATTCTCAATGGGGATTAATCCAATAACAACATTAATAATAAT
The DNA here is from genome assembly GCA_009831015.1 of Picea engelmannii. Taxonomy (NCBI): domain Eukaryota; kingdom Viridiplantae; phylum Streptophyta; class Pinopsida; order Pinales; family Pinaceae; genus Picea; species Picea engelmannii. The sequence continues at coordinate 164,207 of ML801386.1, forward strand.
GACATGATTAATCCACAATGGGGATTTAATCCAATAACAAAATAATAATAAGAATGCTCTTCGCAGTTAAATTATTTCAACACTAAGAAGCCAATTTGGTCACTAGACATCGACTTGGAAAGGATGGCCTTGACTCACCTAGCAATCACTTTTTCCACGATCTTGTATATGCAATTGCATAATGAAATAGGCTTGAATTCTTCCAGAGAGTGACGATTGTCCATCTTTGGAATTAGAGCTATGAAGGTTGAGTTGAAACATGCGAGCATCCTTCTTGAAAATATGGTCTCCTTGATCACTCTCAAAAGATCCAGCCCCAATAAATCATAGAAGCCTAGAAAAAATTTCATCGGCCAACCATATGTCCCTGGGATCTTATCCTTATGAAATTTGTGGAGGACTTCTTTAAGTTCTTCGTCTGATACTTCCTCTGATACTTCCTCCATCAAGAATCTATTTTCTTCTTCATTCACAAAACTTGGAAAATTTTGAGAAACTCTAATGACTTGTGTGATAGAGGCCCCTTCTTCTTCCTTAAAAATTGATTGAAAGTGACTTTTCCCAAGATTTTCCATTCCTTCAAAGGTATAGACAATATTTCCATTTTGATCGTCCAGACTCCATATGGTATTTCCAGAATGACAACCTTTTGCATAGGCCTGAAATATTTTTGTGTTCTCATCCCTACATTCAAGCCAAATAGCCCAGCTCTTCAACCTCCAGGTTGCTTCCTTCTCATAAGTAATTTCCTCCTCTTGCTTTCCATTCTAAAGAGAGATTATTTGGTTTCCTAAGAGATATAGCCTCCACCTTCCGAGTCATAAATGACCATGATATTTACTTCTACTTCTTTTAATTTTTGTTCATCTTTGAGTCGCTTTTGATAAACCCAGGCTACACTTTCTTTACCTTCTTTATATTTGTAGCAAATTGAGATGCAACCGACTCAAGAAGTGACTGATTGTAGGGATCCCAGTTATCCTATACCAAAGAGATGAAGCCCTCCTCTTTCATCCAAGACAAATTAAACTTAAAGGGGCTGGTTGGCTTTTGGTCCCTTCCCAACATGTCTAGAAAGATTGGGAAATGATCAGAATCCCCTCCACTTCCTACCCATCGTCTGATCTCGATCGACCTATCTAGTATCTTCTCTGCAACCATAAATCTGCCTAATCTCTTTGCAACCTGGTATTCTCCTACCCACTTGTTTGTCCATGAAGGTTTGAGCTTGACAGGATCCACATCTAGAAGGCCTCTCTCTTCCAATTTGTGAAGAAAATACCCAGATAAGGAGTCGGGCCTCGCTCTCAACACCCATACCTTAGCCACACCAAGGGAGAAATTCAAGTTCCCCCTAATGATCACAAAATCAGAGGTCATATATGATTTTCTAAACAAGGCATCCCAAAATGGGACTCTATCCAAATAGGGCCCATAAATGTTTAAAATTTAGAACTCCATCTCGCGGTCCACGGATTGAACCTAAAGACCCAAACCCAAATCAAAGCCCCATAAATTTGAAACCTTATTAGATCTAGAGTTCCAACCTACTTCCAGACCCCCAGAGCACCCCCTAACATCAATAGCTACGAAACACCATTCCTGGAAAAGAGACTCCAAGAGATTATTCACAGTGTCTCCATCCCCCAAGGTTTCTTGAAGAGGAATCAAATCAGGATGAGTGGATTCCACCACTCTTTTGAAGGCATATTTTTTAGACAGGCTTGTCAAACCCCTGCAGTTGAAGGAGAGAAATTTCATTAAGGAACCCCCTTTAGGGATTTCGCTGCTCTAAGCGCCCTTTCAATGGATTTTTGTTTGTCTGCAGCTAGATCAACCCGAGCTTTGTCTTGTGATTTAGTGAGAAATGACCTCCTTCCTCTACCCCTTCCCCCTTGGGACCAGACCGAGATGGTACCAAGTCCCTCCACTACTGGGAGGGTGTCGAGCTTCTAAAGGGTTGGCCTGGGCCTAATATTATACCGTGAAATAGTGCCCTTCGAATCCATGGAGGAGTCTATTTCAACAATGACTAAAGGCAAGGTTTCTCTCACCCCTGCATGCAAATTAGGACATGAAACTGGATTCGGATGAGGAAAATAAATAGAAGATGACCCCATCGAGGAGAGGGAGAGGTTTTTGAGAGCCCCCACCCATTCATTACCCATCAAAGTAATTGAATTAACCACAAAGTTTAAATAAGGGATAGTAAGGCATGACTTACCAATCAGGGAGGCCTACCCTCTGAGGTGTGAATATGACACAAGAGTTGTTGGGGCCGCGTCCAACCCTTGATGAATCTTCACAATTTCTTGATCCTCCATCATTGGCAGGGCACAATTTTACTGCTCAATCTTCTCCTAATTTTTCATCAATGCCTCTTGATGCATTTTCTCCCCGCTCATTCCACCACAAATCCGTCCTTTGACGATTGTGCCCAAGCCAAATCCTGGTGCGTTCTTCGTTCTAGTAGGATTTCCAATGCGAGGACCAAAGTTCAATTTCAAGGGAACGTGGCATTGATCAACTAGATTCTCATGCTAGTGGCAGCGCCTGCACCGAAAGGGAATCTCTTTATAATCTATATTTTGAACAAAAACCTCATGACCCCGAGTGATCTCCATTTCTTCCGCCAACCCTTCTCTCACATTCAAACTTACAAGAATATTGGCTATAGACATATCTCCCATATCCTCGAAGGACATGTTTGCTTCCAATAAATCTCCCAGAGTGTGCCCAATGTCTTTAGGAGGTTCCTTTGCTCATAATTGCAATAGGATCCCCGCCAGTCTAACCCATACATGGATTTGGTCAAATATCTCGCGGCTAGCACCAAACAAGGGATACCATTGTTTGAATAAAACTGAGGTAGAGTCAATGCTCCAATTTCATCTTAGACCCATTGTGCATGATCTTTGGAGCGAAAACTAATCACAAACCAATTTCAGGCCAAGGTGGTTACAAATGGAGTGTACCCTAACTGCTCATCCCATAAATTGGCCACCCAATCCTTCAAGTTCTTCATTGCAAACTGCCTTCCATGGGCTCATCCCACCACAGTCATGTCAACCATTTCCACAACCTGGTTCATCTGCACATCCTCACCCAAAACAAGTTTTATAGGCATCCCTTTGGACTTAACACATTCATTTAATTGACGTTGGGGACAAGAGCCATCCTTTTAAGTAGGGCTTGAATCCTCTCCTTGAGCACCTTCTTCTCCTACTACTCTTCCCTGCTTCTCTTTTGAATTTTCAAGGATAGCACCCCCACTTTGATTCTCTGATCCAATCAAGGATGCAATGAAGCCATTGTTTCCTTGTGAACACCCTCCTTAGATTGCGAATGGAGCAAGCCCCAGATCTGAGGGCAAGGGAAGCCACTGTTGTGACCAAGTCGAAGAAACATCAAACTGACTTCCCACTAGTCCAGTAAACGACGAGTAAAGGAATATAGATCCTATCGCTTCGAGCAGCTAGGAGAAACCAAATTCTTCTGTAAACCCCAAAGAAATATTCATCGGACCTGTCTCAGTTGGAAGAGAAGGGATCTGGAGGATTTCACAAGGAATATCGAACCCTAAACCTTCTGAAGCCCAGATTTGCATCGTTTGTGCTGGATCATAACCCGATACTCTTTCCAAAAACAAATTGGGGTAGGAAAAAATCCTTCCGATCCTGCAGAGTAGGACCCAACAAAAAGGTCATAGGAAGAAAGCTTGCTAAAAACCAACATGTCCAATCCCCAACTCGCCTGCTCAATGGAGACCAAAATGAAATCTGACAATATGAGAGTTGTTATGAATTCCCTGTCATCGTTATTATCTATGTCTCATACAAAATTTTCTCTAGTTCCTGACAAATTTACTTCTACAAGTGGCAAAAGTTGGTGTCTTGGATAAATTTCACCAGAATAAAAAGTGTACAAAAGGGGTAAATTAACAATATTCAAATGACTATAACTTTCTTCTTAGAGGTCAAATTTTAGAAAGAAAGTAGTCATTGGAAAGGTATTGGACATAATAATCCATCTATGCACCCAGAATTGTGAATTGAGCAGCCAAAATCATAGGAAATCAAAAGGAAGATGATTGCTGACCTTAAAAGGAAAAATTGTGCATATGTTTCCAGAATTGTAAATTATAGTTTTTAGCTAACACATGTTGTCGTATGCACATTGCTCAGAAGCTTAAGGTTACATATGGAACATATAAGGTTTAGAATGAGGTCTATATATGTGGAAGATGTTATAAAAGTCTACATATATGAGGAAAAAGAAGGGATAATTCTTTAAAATAAGCGTGTGATTTCTTTAGGAAGGTGCAAGAACAAGACATGTAGACCCAATGAGCAATATGGAAGACCTCCAATGAAATTTTAATGTGGGAAAAGAATGCTATATGACATATGTGCATATTAAATGTGGATGATGAGTAAGAAAGACCATCTAGAATTCATGATATTGCATGTGCAGTAGGTACAGATGGAGGTGCAAAGCATGGGAATACAAAGTGGTTTAAATAGCAGATAAAAAGGTTGAACCTTGAATCAAGGATGAACATTATTTCAAGTCTTATACAGAAGATGATCAAAGGTAAGGAAGGAAGAATTTTAAGATATGATTAACGTTCCACCAGATAAATTGAGAAATCAGGAAGCTAGTATTTTGATAAAGAGGGCCATAACGCATATATGAGGGTAAGGTGTAGTGTCTAAAGGAATTATTCTATGAATAATTAGATCAATACATCCACTTTTTTTAGAGTGCTCAATGGAAATTGGGTGCAAGAGTAAATCACTCTGTGGATGAGAGAGTGAAAAGTCCATTATGTGCATTTTTGTTCTAGATGGATGCAATTAGACTCTAATGAAAGGTAATCCATAAAAATTATTTGGATTCTAGAATTGGACAAAGTCCATGAATAGTTGAGATAAGAGGAAAAATGTATCATAGGTGGATTCCAAGCTATTTGGAGTATATTGCAACACTCAAAGAACTATGACAACAATGAAAGAGAATTGTTGATGGATATAGAGAATGTTGAATACATTTCAAGGGTATTGAGTGTATTTCCAAGGTAGAATGGGATGGAAAGTCAAGAAGAACTCAAATAGGGAAGTGGTATTCATAAAGGAAATTCCTAAGAAGACACATGAGTAAGAAATGGTTCTATACTTGAAATGGTATGAAAAAAAGATGGAACCTAAAATGAGTTATCTCAATTGTACAAGGAAGTGGGTCAAGCTTGTACATTTGTTTGAGGAATCAAAGAGTTGTAGGGGGGAGTGCAGGGTTGCAGAACATGTATTGAAAGGTTGACAAACAACTCAAAATAATAAATCCAATATTAGTGTTTAGCCTCTACAAAGTATGAATGGATTGCAAGGGGGAATCCATATATACTATCACATAAAACATCAATCCAATAGGTGAAGAATGTCATTTGCATCAGGATTTAAGGGGGACTCCATAGGCTTGAAGGTAGAGATATGATGAAGGTGGAAAAGCTTGCTGCAAAAAAAGGGAATTGTTAAGTTATGACTTAGCTACTTGTGCCTAAAAGTACTTAGAGAAAGAAAGTTGCCTCTATTATCAGAGTGCGTAGTGGAAGTAGGGCACAGGTGAAAATGGAGGAGTGTAACATTCCATTTGAAGCAGAGTGGTATTGAGTGGACAAGCAGTGCTTCAAAGTGAATCACTCAATGAAATGAAGAGAGATATTTAAGTTGAGCAAAGCCATGGATAGAAGAGGGCATTGGAAAAGAAAGCGTAAAGGAAATATTTCAAATGTTGAAATGCCAATAAATGAGAATGGAATTTCAAGACTTATTGGGTCAAGGAAATGGGAAGTGGTTAATTTGATTGTGTGTTAATATTTAGTTGGAGTAGTGCATGTTACAATATTATGAATATTGAGAATTTTAGCCAAAAAAATATTGGGACATGATTCTCTGCATAAAGGAAGCAGCTATGAGATGGAAACATTAATGGATCTAGTGGTTGGAAATGCAGAACGAAAAACCGGGGCTTGGCTAGAATAGGGATCAATAATGCACAAATGAGAAAAATGGTATAGCACGGAGCAACAATGATCTACATGAATTCAAGGAAAACCATCTACAACAACAATAAATATAAATAAATAAAGTTGAAATAAATATGCATTGGAGTGCATAATGGAAGGGATGCATGATGCATATAATAAATCTAGAATGCATGTGCATGGAGTAGGTATGATTAGATTGAATGATTAATGCATATTGATGTGCATTTGTGAATATGAACATGCCTAGACATGTATATGGCATGAGACTATACTAAGAATAGTTTGATGATATATATACATGAATTAATGATGTTGTGATATTTGAATAAGACTAATGAAGGATTGTGAAGACAATGAGGATGGAAAAATGTTGATCAAGAGATGGTAAAGGGATCCTAGGAGATTCTATAAAGAACCAATTGATTGGGTAGCATCAATTAATGTAATAACAACCATGCATGTATGCATCTAGGGTTGTTATGATGCATAACATTGAAGAGAACTAAGGTAAGAATTCCCTCAGCTAAATTTTCTAATATTTGAAATGGATGAAAAGGTAAAAGGCCTTGAGTACACACATTCTATGTAATGCTTCAATTCATTTATGATAAATTTGATTGCATATTGTATTATTTTGGTTATGAGGTCATAACCAAGTCAAGACATGAGACATAATCATGTGGTAGCAATAAATTCCATTAGAGATGGCCATGTGTGAGACCACAATGTCCTTAGAAATGGAAGAGCTATAACAACATCCAAGCGCATGATGGTTTTCCCCTATTTAATTGATGTTTGAAATGCAACCTCTTTTCTGACACAAGAGAGAACTAAGAGAATTGTATTCCTAGTGTTGTGTATGGGTTGAAGAGGAATATATCCAAATGATCGGATAAGTAATTGGGGAAGAGTTTGGATGTTGTGTTGAGGCATGGGATATACCTTTTAACTCACCATGGTGGAATACATGACATGGATATATGGTATTCCAGAGTCAATGCAAGGATGCATTGTGTAGATGTGGCCATGATTATTGACACATTGGTTTTCATTTATTGGTAAAGTTTAATTGCACTATGAAAAGCTTGGTGAGATGATAATGTATGTACAAGAATGATAATTCCATTCTAGATAATATGATTAATGGTTGAATTCCATTTCTTTAATGTGAATAATGGATGGAAATAATTCTGAGATCACATCGTGAGTTGTTATTGTTGATATTATGGTAGCCGCAGGAGGTATTTACCTCCACGTGTAAACTTGACGAGAACAGAATATTTCGGGAAGCAAGAAGAAACCCTAATTAGTTGGCTAATAACACTAGAAGACAAGTCGGATCAAGAGGATAATTTGTATTAGGTTATTAGCCTCCAAGAGAAGAAGTCAGCTAAAGGAAATATTATATACTAAGTAAATAGGCACCCAGATTGAGAAGTCGGCCTAGGCAGTTTGCCAGTTTTAGTATAAATACAGGAGGCCAGTCTTCACTCTAGCAAGAATTCTCAGAACTGTAGAAGCAACACTTGTGCACACTGTAGTTGGCTAGTTTGTGTGCAAGTCTGGAGGAGAGCTGTCGTTGTAGCTGCTGCAACTAGCAGATTTCAGTTTTGGCTTGAACTATCTCTTGGTTATGGTTTGGACTCTTTGATCAGCTCTTTTTTGGTGCACTATCCTTGGAGAGAGAGGTGCACTATCTTGTTTGACTATCTAGCCTAGGGTTTTTCTTTCGGGATGATTCTCTGTCAAGGTTAAGGTGCTCGGGGATGGCTTCGGCCTATGGTTGGGTGACAATAGTGATATTTTCTATTGTTAAACGATCACATCCATCATATTCTAACAGGTTATGGGCCCACACCTCCTTCATTCAGTCTAACCACTAGAAGGAAGCATAGCCATAAGGATACTAAGCTCGTTGAAGAAATGTCGCTAGGGTTTCTAGCAGGAGCAGTTACCAAAGCACTGCCTCTAGGGTTACTAGCAGGTGTAGTTGCAGAAACTCTAACCCTCTCATTGAGGCACCTTAAGTGAAAGGATTGACCTAATTTTCGGATAGAATAGTGCGCCCTAGCCTAGCATATCTCCTGGTACTCTCAGCAAGCTAAGACGTCAAGTTTCAGTTTTAGGTCAAATCTAGGGTTGACAAGGTCAAAGCAAACATGACTTACTCTATGAAGTCAGAAAACAAGTTATAAGGGGCTTCTAACTTCAGAGCGTGGAAGACAAGGATTGACCTCATCCTTGCCAAGAATAAAGTGTTGGATATCATGAAAGGAAATATCGTGGAACAAGATTTTGAAGAAGGAAAAGAGAAGGAACCGCAAAATGTTGTAGTTATGGAGAAGTTCAAAGACATTGACATCAATGCCATTAGTATCATAGTGGATTATATAAAAGACCACTTGATACCCTACATCTCCCATCTTGATTCGTCTAAGAAGATGTACAATGCCCTAACAAACCTTTTCTCAGTCAGAAACATTGGGCAAGTAATGAGTCTGAAGAATTTGCTCCTTGACATGAAGATGAATGATGATGACAACATAAAATCATACTTTGTGAGAATCTCTCAGTTAAGAGATCAAATACAAGCTATTGAAGAGATCATTTTAGAGAAGGAACTGGTAAATGTAGTACTCAATGGTCTTCCCAAGACATGGGATGCATTTGCTGCAAGCATGAACATAAGGAAGGAGTATCCCACATTTGAAGAACTTTGGACTTATTGTGCACAAAAAGAATCAAGGATCGGTGCAAAAGAGAAACCCCAAAAGAAGTACAATGATCAAGCCTTCACAACAAGGTTCAATGATTTCAGGAATAAAAATAAGTTTGGCTCCAGAAATAAACCAAATCAAGAGAAAGATATGTTAAGAAAACAATGCTTCAATTGTTGAAAGTATGGTCACTACAAGAATCATTGTCCCGAGTTAAAGAGAAGGAAGGAAACATACAAAGCATCAGTTGTCGAAGAAAGGGAACCCTCAAAGAAAGCCAAGCAAGACAAAACAAACTTCTTCTTCTAAGACAAGGTAACAATACGCTTCATAGTTCTTGTATATACCTTGTTTTTATGTACATATCTTGCATATATATTTCCAGAAGATAATATATTCAAAGAGAAACTATACCTATGGAAGAACAACAAGATAAGGATTGCTATCACAATGAATACAAGTCATGCAATACACATGAAAGGATGAAGTACATCAACAAACCCTAGTAATAATTCATGTTGAAGTTATTACATAAGTAACACCTGCAAGATAAGCTGAAATCATAATCAAACTTGAAGAATCCTAGAAGCAGTAAAAACAGAAAGAAGTCAAAAATCAAGAGGAAATTGGAAAAATGACTTGTGACACTTTGCAGAAGACAATAAGGATGCAGACAGAAGCATGGGATCTCTTAGTTGGAGGGAGCTGATTACAGAATTACAAAAGATGAGCATGCACTCATGCATGAAGAAAGGATTAGGAGGGAGATAATCCTAAATAATATGATCCACTGAAGATGACGAAGTATATATTCATGTTCCCATCAATGGTAGCAACCATGAAAAGCAACATGTATTCAGTTTGACTTTAGAAGAGGTCTTCTCCAGAAAAAGAAGCCTCAAAGTATCTCTGGTTGTCCATCGACATCCATGATACTATGATGAAATAAAGAAGTGGAATCTTCAGGGCATGAAATCTATAGAAAACTCCATGAACCCAAGAGCTAAAGAAAAACACGAGGAAGAACATGAAGATTCCAAGGAAGAAAGAAAAGCCAGAACAACCAGTCATTGTATCAAGAATCACGAGACTACTAGCCAGATATGAAAGAAATCAAGCAGAGGAACTGAAAGTTGTGATGAAGAATAGTGTATGGAAGACTTATGAATGTAA
>ML801387.1:30426-88683 GCA_009831015.1 Picea engelmannii
CTTACAAAATTAAACCAACTACTTTAACTTCTTGCAAACATAAAACATCTAACTTGGAACAATTTCATGTGTTCTCCAAACCATGGATTTGTGGCAAGGACTATAAGGTCCCGAAGATTCCATGATACTATATTCATTACAAAATTTCAACATGAAAATTCATAGCCTCATCATCTCTCAAGATCTCAAGGAAACAAAAGTTTCAAGTGTTATATTATCCAACTCCTTCATTGTATCAAAAATTCAACCATAGTGTATCATAAGAAATTTGCTTTGATTTCAAATGAAATTTCAATTTTCATTAGATTTAATATTGATGCATTACAATTCTTGGTATCCTTACTTCTAATCCAACTTTATGATAACGCATGCTTACAATATTTGGTTGGTTAACACCTTGATTATTTCTAGGGGATATATATATATATTACAATATATTACAATATTACAATATTACAATGTAAAAGTAATGCCATATTACAATGTAATATGGCATTACCATATTACATTGTAATATGGCATACAATATGGTATACCATATTACAATGTAATATGGTAATACCATATTTCATGTAATTTTTTTTTTTTAAACCTACAGTCATCGTCGCAATATCGACGAAATTTCGTCAGAATTGTTTTTACTTTTTTACCATAACCGCCGTTATAGCAACGAAACTTTGTCGCACTTTTCCACGAAGTTTCATTGCATATACAATAAGTCCATCGTAAATATGGTTTTGAGATATAACACTCGTCGATATTACCACGTAGTTTTGTTGCAAGTTGCGACGGGCTTTTGTCGCACATTCAGCAGCTGCGTCGCAAGTTATTGGCTTGGCATAACTTTTCGTCCCAATTGCGACGAAGTTTCGTCGTAATTGCCACATTTCTTCGTTGGTATTGCGAAAAAATTTCGTCGTAATTGCGACGATGCATAAGGTTAAACAATATTTAAGGTGGTGAAATGTGGATAGCTAATTTCGTCGATGTTTCCACGCATACCTCGATCGTGGATATAGCGACGAAATTATTACGACGAAAAAAATCTCGACTTTCGTGGAAATTGCGACTGATAAGTGTGGCAATATCAATGAACAACCATCGCAAATTTGGTCATATGTACTAGTGTTCCAATGAGAACGGGCATTAAATCCAAAAAAGAAGAAGCAACAAAGACTCCAAGGCAAATTTTTTTAATAGCAAATCCATTTAAAAAAAAAAAAAAAACACCGAGTATTGTACATCTATCCCTAGAAATTGTACCCAGTTCTTCAGGCCAAAACATTGAACGTATCTGCCACAAACACAGGCATAGGATCTGCAGTATGCAGGATCCTTGTATTTTTCTCCTCGATGAATCATCCTGTGGTAAAATTGATAGTTTTCATAAGCTTCCTGTGACAAAGAAGATGAAAAACGTTGCAGGGAAAATGGAATAGCCCTTAACTGAAAGTTAGGACACAACTAGAAACCACCTCTGCACAATCGAAAAAAATTCAGGGACACAAGTTGCACGTGCAATTTCAGAGGCCCAAATTAGTCCTTTCTGGGTGGAAGGAGATGACTAGTAGAAATATTCCTTGCAGCAATGAGATTTCTAGACCTGATTCCTGAAGATGCTAATTGTATATCCAGAGAACAGGACAATAGTCCCGCAATTGAATAATTTTTTGGCTTGAAATATATCTCTGGGAACATCAACATATCATTTCTTTACCATGAAACTCTTCCGCCTAGAATGGACTAATTTGGACCTCTTGAATTCCTACTTTCGAGTTGCAAGGAGGCTATTGCGTTCAACGTCGATTTTATTTCTGAAACTCATTTTGGTGTTGTCAGGGTCACCATCACTAAGCCGGGAAGTTCTACCCATTATGTTTTATTTCAATTTGGGCGCAGGAGTGGGAACAAAATTTGCATTGACATCATCCATTGTCGTATCACCGCCCATCAGATCATCTTCTTCCGGCTTAGAATCCATGAAATCAACCTCTGCACCAGCCATCAATGCAAATGGGTAGGTTTACAGAGTAGGTAGGGTTTCCTTGGAATTCTTTGGCTTGAAATATATCTCTTGATGTACCAAGGGACCATCTCCTTTTCTGCTCCTTGGCGAAGGGAGATGAGTAGTAAGAATATGCCCTGGAATAGTGGAACCTTTGGCCATTATGCCCAAATGTGTTTACTGTATCTAGACATAACTGCTGCCACAAGTTAACAAGAATTTCCATTTTCTCCAGACAATGTTTGAAATGAAAATTGGGGAGGGATAAATAACCCTCTGCAAATTATGGTTTGATGTGTATCAATGGAATATCTCCTCGAGCGTTTCATTGATCAATGAAAATCTCCAGGGTTCGTGCAGAATGGGTTGTTACCATTAAAGCTCACTAATTGCATATTTAGAAAAAAGTGCGAAGGTCACGGCGACGGTGAAGAGAGATGAAGAATTAGAGATTTCTTAAAGGCGCCAACCTGTCGGCGCATAAAAACAGATTGTATCATGTTTGAAATGAATACTTGGAAAGGATAACACACTTCTCCACAAATCTTGGTTTAATTCATAGTAATGAAAAATATTCTCTGGCCATCCAAACATTAATGACAATATTAACGGTTCCTGCATGATGAACTACTTGCATTAAATCTTAATTATTGCATATCTGGAAACAAGTACGAAGGTAGCGGTGATGGTGAATTTCCACGAAGCATTGTACATTTCGTGTACCCACCAACCCACAAAACAGATTCCAAGAAATTCCCAAGTATGGAAATCGTTCAGGCGGGCTACAAAAAAAAAGGGCAGAAGATATGCCTAGGGAAGAAAATCCTGCACCTAGACATTTTCCGAAAAATGAGTAAGTAAAGAAAGGGAAAGCAGAGAGAAAAGAGAAAGCAAATGACAATTTTCGGAAGCGGGAATTGGTCTTAACAGTAACTATGGAGTGCATTAAACATGTTAATAGGTTCCACCAAACCTCGAAACACATTCCAAGAAATTCCCAAGTATGGAAAGCGGTCGGGTGGGTTACAAAAAAAAAGGGTAGAAGATATACCTAGGGCAGAAAATCCTGCACCTAGACATTTTTTGAAAAATGAGTAAGTAAAGAAAGGGAAAGCAGAGAGAAAAGAGAAAGCAAATGGCAATTTTGACAAGTGGGAATTGGTATTAACAGTAACTATGGAATGCATTAAACATGTTAACAGGTTCTTCAATCAAGGAATAGGTACAACGAGCGATGTTTATAGTTTCCAGGATCTGTTTGTATAAGAGAAGCATCGAAAAGTTACAAGACAATCATTTTTTGGATGTTTAAGTAAATTTTATGTACTGTTAGCTTCACCGCAAGTATAACAATGACGAATATGAATTTTAATGTCCTCTCATTCATATGATTGTTCCATTAGACTTCGCATAGTATATATTATTTTATTTCAATTTGTTTGTTAATTTGTGGGTCGCGGAAGTGAGGGTGTTGTTTGCAGGCAGGGGAAGAATGGAAACTCAATATTGAACCCGCCTATCCGGTAACTCGCCTATTCGGAAAACCGTGATCCAAAAATTTTGTACAATATGAAACGGGGAAGTCGTCAGTCGGGCCGGTGATATAAAAGTAAGTGAAATCTGAAGACGTGAATCCACCAACTTCCGCACCTAGAAATTTTCCAAAAAACGAGTAATACACACTAAATATGTACTATAAAGTATGAACATCAAATTTTATAGAGCATGTACGGATCTCACATTCCATACTTAGCCACTTTTTAGATCGCAGGTTCTCGATCTGGTGGGCCTCTATTGTTCTGTGGCCTACAAATAGAACCCAGAATTCCACGATATACAAATTGACAAGCAGACCTACGGGCTAGTTGGGTCAACATTGCACTCCTATTGTTCTGTGTCATACAAACAACACTCGAAGTTATGTGACATACAAATTGAAAGACAGACTCCAGGGCTGGTGGCCTCAAGATTGCGATTGTTTACGGATGGTAATACCTATCAACTATTTAACATTATCTAAAAACATTATTTTCAATACTAAATTATTAATATTAAATATTGATATTGTACAATATAATTAGACAAAAAGGTTTGTACAATATGAAATGGGGGAGCGTTTGGTTGGGCTGGTGATATAAAAGTAAGTGAAATCTGAAGACGTGAATCTGCCAACTTTCGCACCAATAAATTTTCCAAAAAAAATGAGTAATATATAATATGTACTTTTAGAAAGTATGAACACAAGATTTTATAGAGCATGTACTGATCCCGCATTCCATACTTAGCCACTTTTTGGATCGTCGTTTCTCGGGCTAGCGGGCTCAAAATTGGGCCTCTATTGTTCTGTGTCCTATAAATAGCACCCAAGAGTTCCGCGATATACAAATTGACAAGTGGACTTGCGAGTTGGTTGGCTCAACATTGCAATTCTATTTTTTCGTGTCCTTCAAACACCACTCAGATTGCTGCCATATACAAATTGACAGATGGACTCTAGGGTTGTTGGGCTCAAGATTGCGATTGTTTACAGATGGTGATCCCTATCAACTATCTAACACTACCTAAAAACATTATTTCCAATACTAAAGTATTAATATTAAATATTGATATTGTACAATTTAATTACATAAAATTATTAAAGGATGATAAATATCTTATTTAAAAGAAAAACCCGCCTATTCGAAAACTTGCGTTCCAAAATTTATGTATAATATGAAACGGGGAAGTGGTCGGTTGGGCTGGTGATATAAAAGTGCGTGGAAATATGAACATGTGTATCCGTCAAGTTCCGCACCTAGAAATTTTCCCAAGAAACCAGTGATACATACTAAATATGTACTTTTATAAAGTATGGGCATGAGATTTTAAAGAGCATGTACGGATCCCTCATTCCATACTTAGCCACTTTTTGGATTGTGGGTTCTCTAGCTGGCAATCTCAAAATTGGGCCTCTGTTGTTCCGTGCCCTACAAATAGCACCCAGAGTTTCACGATATACAAATTGACAAGTGGGCTTGCAGGCTATTTGAATTTTAAGGGCCTCGTGTTGATGTGATAACACAATTGGACTTGGCCCAGTTTATATTCATTTATTACAATATGAAACGGGGAAGCAGTCAGTCGGTCTGGTGATATAAAAGTAAGTGAAATTTGAAGACGTGAATCCACCAAATTTCGCACCTAGAAATTTTCTGAAAAACAAGTAATAGATACTAAGTATGTACTCTTATAAAGTATGGACATGAGATTTTTATAGAGCATTTACGTATCCCGCACTCCATACTTGGCCACTTTTTGGATTGTAGGTTCTCAGTCTAGCAGGCTCAAAATTGGGCCTCTACTTCTCTTTATCCTACAAATAGCACCCAGAGTTCCGCGATATACAAATTGACAGGTGAACTTGTGGACTGGTTGGCTCAACATTTCACTTCTATTGTTTTGTGTCTTCCAAACAACACTCACTACAAACAACATCCATAATACCGCAATATACAAATTGACAAGCGGACTTGTGGGTTGTCTGGGTTAACATTGCACTTCTATTGTTCAGTGTCCTCCAAGAAGCAATTAGACTTCCGCGATAGAAAAATTGACAGACGGAATCCAGGACTGGCAGGCTCAAGACTGCCATTGTTTATGGATGGGCATCCCTATTAACTATCTAACATTATCAAAAAACATGATTTTCAAATACTAAATTATTAATATTAAATATTGATATCGCACAATTTAATTACATAAATTATCAATATTGAACCTGTCGATCCAGTAACTCGCCTATTCGGAAAAACCGCGAGCCAAATTTTTTGTACAATATGAAATGGGGAAGCAGTTGGTCGGGGTAGTGATATCAAAAGTAAGTGAAATCTGAAGACATGAATCCGCCAATTTCCGTACAAAGAAATTTTCTGAAAAATGAGTAATACATACTAAATATGTACTATAAAGTATGGCCATGAGATTTTATAGAGCATGTACGGATCCCACATTCCATACTTAGCCACTTTTTGGATCGCGGGTTGTTGGGCTGGCAGGCTCAAAATTGGGTCGTTATTGTTCTGTGCCCTACAAATAGCACCCAGAATTCTATGATATACAAATTGACAAGCGGACCTGCGGGCTGGCTAGCTCAACATTGCACTTCTATTGTTTTGTGTCCTCCAAATAGCACTCGAAGTTCTGCGATATACAAATTGCCAGACGGACTCCAGGGCTGGCAGACTCAAGATTGCCATTGTTTACGGATGGGAATTCCTATCAACTATCTAACATTATCTAAAAACATTATTTTCAATACTAAATTATTAATATTAAATATTGATATTGTACAATTCAATTCGACAAAAAAGTTTGTACAATTTGAAATGGGGAAGCGGTCAGTCGGGCTGGTAATATAAAAGTAAGTGGAAATCTGAACACGTGCATCCACCAATTTACACACCTAGAAATTTTCTGAGAAACAAGAAATACATACCAAATATGTACTTTTATAAAGTATGGACATGAGATTTTATAGAGCATGTACAGATCCTTCATTTCATACTTAGCCACTTTTTGGATCGCGGGTTCTCGGGCTGGCGGGCTCAAGATTCAGCCTTTATTGTTCTGTTTCCTACAAATAGCACCCAGAGTTCCGCGATATACAAATTGACAGGCGGACTTGTGGGTTTTCTGGCTCAACATTGCACTTCTATTGTCTCGTGTCTTCAAAACAACACTCGGAGTTCTGCGACATACAAATTGACAGACATACTCCAAGACTCACGGGTTCAAGATTGTGATTGTTTACGGATGTTCATCCTATCTAACATTATCTAAAAACATTATTTTCAAATACTAAATTATTAATATTAAATATTGATATTGTACAATTTAATTACATAAAATTATCAAAGGATGTTAAATCGCTTATTTTAAAAGAAATGAAGGAAAAAAACAAAGTTTTTTTAAAATTCTATCACCACAGGCATAACAACGACCAATTTGAATTTTAAGGGCCTCTTGCTGATATGATAGAACAATTGGACTTCGCACAGTATACATTTGTTGATTTCAAATTGTTCCAGGAGATTAATTTTACCAATTTCATCAATCAAGAAAAAATGCTAAAACAAGCCACATACTACATTTGCGTCACAACGCCATAGAAATTCTCAGGCGGATTTGCAGGCTAGCTGGCTAAAAAATTGAAATTCTATTGTTACTTGTCCTCCAAACAACACTCAAAGTTCCACGATATACAAATTGACAGACGAAGCATACAACCAAGAACCAATTAAACTCCAAACATGTCGCAAGCAAGTTCCCACAAGGTTCCATAGAGCAGGACGCATTGACCTTTGCATCAAACAATTTGATATACAAAGAAAAGACGTTGTGGCATTCATTTTCTCTTACATCTGGTATATGTACCCAGTAGAAAATAACCAGGGCCATGGGATATATGGGGTTTGTTTCCATGCTTCCCATTTTTGGACCAAACAATCTTATGCGCATGCAATCCCAAGTAGTCGAGTCCGACGAACATTGATTTGGACGTTGAAGAAATATTACAGAGACACATGAGGTATTTTTGTTTCCTGCCAAAGTTTGATATTTCTGTTTCTCTTCTTCAGACGATATGCAAAATTGCATTTTCCTAATTTAAGGTAAATTTGTTGTGTATCCGAAAATTGCGCAGCATGTAGACATTGCTTGCCTTTTTTCTGTAGATATGTTTCATACGACAATTCTGCCAACTTAGAAAGCACATTTTGTAACAGAGATTTCCTAACCGTACAATGCACG
This sequence comes from Picea engelmannii, assembly GCA_009831015.1. NCBI lineage: Eukaryota > Viridiplantae > Streptophyta > Pinopsida > Pinales > Pinaceae > Picea > Picea engelmannii. The sequence goes on from ML801387.1 coordinate 38,219, forward strand.
GTTGTGTTGCCCATGGTTCGGATGGAAACATTGAGGCAATTTCCATATATATAAGGACATTTTTCACCACATCACAAACAATCATTCGTATCATCACTTATCAAAGTGGAGGCAGAAGCAAGAGAGTTGCATTTTTCACATACAGGTTCAAAGGGGGTCGAGTACACATTCACTGCAACTAAAACACCTTCAACTTGGGAACCCGAGCATAGGAATTAATACATTGAACAATATAATACACAACTGCACCCCCCCTCCTTAAATAAAATAAAATAAAATAAAACAAGCCGCAGAAATTTGGTGAAGGCTATTTGTATAAGCAAAGTGAGGATGATTTTGTCGATGTATACACACAAAAGTTGTAGATCTAGCTAGTTTCTTCAGATCTTGTACTATATCTCCTCACAACTCTGTTACAAACGTTGCCTGGGTTGTCTGAAAGATCCTTTCTCTAACATCCCTTTTATTTGTTATATTTTTTAAGAGCATAAGTGGAATCTACCCTCTATGCAATTGTTGCTCCATTGATAAAAACAAATTTGAATAGGTATCGAACAATTGCAGCTGCAACATGGAACAATGAAATATTTGTGTAACTTACCCGAGATACATGCACATGCGAAAGTAAAGGAAAAAAATGAATATGGAAAGAGGTACCATTGCCTTGTCATTGTATGACTCTCCATCCTTTATATGGAGAATGTGTTGTGAGCCAAGTTTTCTTGCCAGTGTGACAGTTGTGCCAATGGTTTCGATTGGGTAAATATCACTACTCTGTGCAAGCTGGTTGATAGTCACATCCGGGACGAAACGATATTCTGAAAAAATAGCGGGAATTTTTTCTACTATATTTGTTTCATTGAGAGAAATAATCTGATCACAATCACCACAGTCATATACTGTTTTGGGCAATATATTAAAATTTGTAATGGATATCCCATTACCTGGCAATATCTTTTATGCATGTTTCTGGACAAGCTATGTAGGAATACTCAGTGTCACTGTCATCATGGCCTCCTTGTCTCTCATGTCAGCATGCATAATGGATCTATTTTTGTTTTCCTTGTCCAAGTAGGTGCTATAGACGACCATTATGTCCCCAACGAACACTTGTCTAGTTCGGCAGTTGTTCAAACCCTCTATTGATGGTACTTTGGGTGTTACAACTCTAGACCTGGTGACAATTTTTGAACAGGAAAACTAAAGTGAATGGTAGTGTGCATTTTTTTTTTGTATTCTTCTTTCACTGGCATAAATATACAAGTACACCCATAGCTTCGATGAACTATGGAGCCAGAGTTTTGCAACCACACCTCTTAGTCTGCGGAACATGCGCTATGTTCGGCATCTCGCTTGTAATTGTTGATACTTCTTGTGAACTACAAACCATGCATTGCATATGACATCAACATATTCACCATGCCATAGATGAATAAATAGTTGAGGATATTTTTCTGGTAAACATACTAAGAGTAGAGCATATGCATCTTTACCTTTGGCCTTGTCAGTCTGTTGATGTCTGGGATGAATGATTTCTCATCACCATGTCACTAGTCCAACTTTTTCTAATGCAATCATGTGTAGATGAACATCAAGACTAAACAAACATATGCATTGTATATTGTCCATCAAAAGGACTAAATAAGCATAAAATTGTATGCATCTGACTTTTTTAACTGGAAAAATGTGTAACAGTAAACAGGGTGTGAGGGCAGGGCACCACAACCAATCTGTATATCACGAACCCCCGGAAGCCAGGGGAGCAATATTGAACCTGCCAACCCGACACCCACAATCGAAAAAGTGGGTAAGTATGGAATAAGGTAGAAGCACGACCATAGATGTGAAACTGTTAGTCCACCAACTGACGCACCAAGGCATTTTCAAAAAGACCACTAAGCAAATCGATTAGAAAACAAAAGGGATAATAGAAAATGGAAAAAGTAGAAATAGGGAGGGAAGAAAGGGCCATTGCTTCCAAGCCATCGTTATCAAGTCTAGTATTATATGCCCCCACCCAGTTTGTATATTTAATTTACTAGCATAGTTGGTATACCTTTTAGAAGACTATACCACAGAACCCTTTGTTATTGCACAGAACAATTCATCTTCCTGTCCAACCAACCTGTTTCTTCCAAGGTACCAACGCCAAAAATGCAATGGACATGAAGAAAATTTAGTATGAACACAGACATGTAAAAGAAAGAGAAACAAGTCTAATTATTCCAATGTAACAACAAGCAGAATATGCAGAATATATTATATTTGAAGGAAGAAAAAAAGGGGAAAAAAATAAAAAGGTGCAAAGCAACAGAACAAGCACAACAAATATACAGACAGTAAATGAAAAAATGAACACAGGAATATGAAATAAGAGCACGGGTATCCACTTCTGTAATTCCTCGTCTACATTTCTGCCAAATATTTCATCATCCTCTCCAGCCATTCCATTTGTTTAAATGTAGAAATGCAGTGAAAACACAACGGACATGAAGTAGGTTAGTATGCAAGAATGCATGTAATGAAGATACAATAAACTAGGTGAACACATATACAGATAATAAATGAAATACAAAACAACGCAATATGAAATAACAATACAAGCATGCACCTTTCTATATCCTCTTCAAGCGATGCAGTTAAGACTTTGTCATTTTCTCCAGCTATTCTATTTGTTTGAATGTGTGAACACACAAAATACAATGAACATGAATGGAAGATGGTATGCACTGGACAACAAGTAATATGTACATACAGTAAAAGAGACTCAACAAACAGTCTAAAATATAGGCATAAACATGAACCTTTGCGCTTCTCAATCCATAGTTGTGAATGTGCAATTTCCTTTTCCCTGCCCAAAATATATTACAAGCCACAAATATTACGAAATTGCATGGTTGTAGCTAAACAATTTATGGTTTTCCATGGAAAAATATCCATATATGCTTCCACTGATGGAAATGCATGTTCTTTATCCTCTACACAGACTGTTGTGACCACGATACAAGATTTTGGTTTTATGTGGAAAACTAACCAGACATGGTTCCAGACATGGAAATATAATTTTGCAGAATCTTTGTTGTACATATCATATCTCAAGTACAAGATAGATTGTATTGTGGGCACACTAGTCTGTGTAAAGGACAAATAGCATGTATTGTCATATGGGAAAATTTGACCATACATGGTTTATAAACACAGCCTGCATATGCATTATTTTAACAAAAAAACTATTGATATTGCAATTGCACATGTACTTCTCGAAGTATTTTTCATGAAACTATTTTCTTTCATGCCAGCACTGAAGCACCAGCAAAATCTCACAGCATAATAGATATCGACCTCGCCAAATAGGGAAAATAACACAAGTGCATGTTGAATCATGGGTGCAAGGGTTGAACACTGTAAAGCGGCCAAAAAATAATAATAATCCAAAAAAAAAAAAAAACAGCTCCAACTACCAGCGCATGGACCCAACCCTGCAAAGTCAAATCAAACAAAAGAAAACAACAACCACCAAACTAGCGAGAAAGCACAAACAGGCCCAATTTCAGCCCCATGGCCCCAAAGTGTAAACCCGATCCAAACAAATAGAACCAGGAACCCACGAACCAACAAACCAACAAACAAGCAACAACCATCGAACCGGTAAACAACATATGTATCTACAATGATTACAAAACTGCAGTCGAAGCACAGAAGGAACCGGAAACATACGACGAGCACGCCAGTAGAAATAAGAAAACATTCTTACTTCCAAACTACAAACACTTAACAACAAACAAGGAACAAAAAATGAAACTATGGCATGGAAACTTACTCTAAAACGATGAAAGGCAGAAGCGCAGGTCGAATTGTGAACCAAACAACAACAAGCAGCAACCGATGAACTAGCGAAGAAGAAGCACTCACTGAACCAGTAAACAATGTATGTAGCTTCAACGATGACGAAATTGCATTGCAAATATAGAAGAAGGATGAAACATAGAATGCCTATTCAACTGGCGGTGGACAACAATATTGTGCAAAATCACTGCAACATTGTATGGAAAATTTCGAGTAAAAATGTACTTTGAGAAACGTATTTAGATCAATATTTAAGGTTGTCAGGCTATGTAACGACCTCGCAGTATGCAAACATTTAAGTTGTCAGGCCTGTTGGAGGACCTCGTGTCATGTAAATATTTAAGTTGTCAGGCCTATTCAAGCACCTCAAAAAAAGTGTCAATACATTTCAATACAAATACATGCGGCAAGGATGTTATAAACTTTGGAATTCTCGATCACAACACAGCTTGGATATCTAAACATTTCAATATGATTAGTGCAAATAAAAACTTACGGATATATTCACCTAGCAGAAAATGCTAAGACAAACATTCGAACTAATGCTAGCATTAATCCACCTTCAAGCAATACATAGGAAAAATATATGATTCAAAAAGATTGTATACGATAAAAAAGTTTGGATATGTTACCATATAAAACATTGGGAATAGTGAAGCCAACAATAAGACCTCCAATCTATTTTCCAATCAGACCAGTACATATATGGTACTTTTTATTATATAAAAATCTATGTTTTTAGTTCCCTAGCTCCAACAATACATATTATGAAAATATTTGTGGTCAAAGGAAAAACTAATATGTAGTCAACGAATTATCGATCGCTATAGTCCCTCTATGCCTACGGCAGGGACTAATAAGTAGTAAAAATTAACACCATGTGTTAATAATTGAGATGCAAAAGTAATAGAAATGAATCCATAGAAAATAAAATCCTTAAGAATATTAATGATCCTCCTTATTAATGTCATTTTGATTATGAAAAGGAATATGATCATGGTACTATGTTTGTAAAAGGGATATATTACCCTCAAATGAAAATGTAGTTGAAATTGGCATACCTGAGACAAATGTTGATGGATATACGCCATGATAAGGAAAGTATACCCCCATAACTTGATTGTTGATAGTTCATGATAAACCAAAAACCACTTGTAATGACAGATGGAGGTTCATGGTAACCCAACACCACTTTAGAATTGTAATGGTTCAGGATAATCCATAAAAACCTAGGATATGGTTACAGGTAAGCCAAAGAAAATTCAAGATGATGATTAATGATGATGCAAGGGGAGTCAAAATGTTTGTGATTCAAAGAATTGTTGTTGAACCATGTACATGAAAAAATTTCCTAAAACCATTTGATACAATGGTTGGCAACCTATGTATTATGATGGATGGTAACTTCTTTCTTTGAAATTCAACAAATACAAAGTTTATATTTTGCAGGTACAATATGAACACTAAAAAGGAATGAAAATGAAGAATGAAGAAGATCAAAAATGAATATTGTAGAAGACAAAAGACAAAAGAATATTGAACATGAAGAGCATAGAATATGAAAATGAACATTAGACCAATTCAAAAGACGAGTTGAAGAGACATAGGATGATGATTGAATAATGAAATCACAAGTATTTGTTAAGGGGGAGTATGAAGGATTGACTCTTACTTGTGAATCATAAATCATGTCTAAATTATATGATTGCTTGGTAATGATGTAGACCACATATAAAAGTCTACGCATGAATTAAAGATGAGGACAAGGAGAAAAGTTAGGGATGAAGATATTTTAGAATAATTGGAGGGAATCGTAGAGATATTATTGGAGATAGATATGGAGGTGGTTAAATTGAATATCTTATTATGACATATTGTTATGATATTAGTAATGGCCACCCAAAGTTATACAAAGGGACCTAATTGTACGATAGAAACACACATGGTAATGGATTTATTAAAATTAACTTCCCCTTTGAGGGTTTGTTGAGTGTAAACTCTCAGTTTCCCTTGCTTGTTTTGTTTTATTGTATTTTTTGTTGAATATTAAATTCAGAATATGCTATGAACATAATGATAAATTAGGTATTTGAGGATGCAGATGGAATTCACAACTGATGACCATCATATTTTTATGTTGAGATTGGAAACACCAGTTATTGAAGGAAATATTCTCATCATCCTTGATGACCTTCCATGGTTAAAACATTGTGGACACTAAGTAACTACTCTCTAGAGATTGAGTATTATGGCCTACTTGGGGATTCTAATATAACATAGTGAATACAACTAGGAGATACCCATACTTGAACCAACAATTAAAAGCTTAAGTGTCCCTCACACTATCTACAATTTAATTGAGAATGCACTATGATCCAGGTGGATATCAGTGGCCAACCACCTATTCCACTACCTCGAAAAACAATTTTCCACCTTGACAGTTTTTCGACAATTTTTCGGGTCCCAAAATTCCAGGGTCATTTTGAGGACCCAAATGATGTTTTTTGGGATTTGGTGCCAAGAAATTATTTAAATCATGGGCTTAGTACAATTGAAAGTCATTCTTCTCAGTTATACCTTTCCAACGGTGTATCAAGCACCCCAAATAGAGATCATATGCAAAATTTACGTCCACGGGAAGTTGATGTATCAACTACCCCCATTGGGGCCCACAAACCTTTTGTATTTTCATCTTCTGAGGTTATGGTTTTGGATTTTACTTATGTTAAAAAGGCCTTTTGAGCCTCATTGTAACAATCATCTTCTTGCGAATGTGAGTAGCCGTCACATTTCTTCTCAGAGATAAGCTACCACCATTCTAGCGAGTCTTTCACTCGGTATTTTTATCATCTCTGTACATTTATTTCATTAATAGAAATCATGTATTACTGTATTTCTCTGTTTCTGGAAATACATATGTGCATTTCATTGTAATATCTTTAATTTCATTTCTTTCTCAAAAATAATCTGGATCAGTGGTATCAAAGCAAGTTGATCTTGATTGTTTTTTAGTGCATGTCCCCAACGAGGTCCGAGTATAGCAAGTTGGGTCTCGAGCTTGTCTCTCTTGAGGAAAATTGCTCTCGTGGGCCCAAGAAACCCTCCATGGAGGAAGAAAATAAAAATGATGGAGCCGAATATTCTATCAATATGTTTCTTGAGCAAGCTATCACGCGACAGAGGAACGAAATGATGGAGAATTTTTCCCACATCCTTCAATGCCTGTCGATAACAACCAATGCGTCTTCATCAAGTAGCCACTTTGGAGGCACCTCTCCTTTCAAGATACAATTTAATTTTTATATTCTCGTATTTGAAGGACAGATAGATGCAGATTCCCTAGAAAAATGGTTAAATCTGCTAGAAGGTTATTTCTTTGTTCAAAATTTCTTCGACAAGGAAAATATCACCTTCACACTCCTTAAGGATCTCCCCCATGTCAAACATTGGTGGGAAAATTATTGGGAGAAAAGTTCCACAGAGGAGTTTGGAATATATGGGGTCGAGCTCACCTGGGATTTTTTTGTGGATGCGGTCAAGGAACAATATTACCTTGTTGGAAACTATGATGACCAGTACATGAGATGGACCACACTGCGACAAGAGAGGGGCTAAGAAGTGTCAGAGTTCACCCATACCTTCAATAACTTGTGCACCAAGATGGGTATCAAAGACTTCGAGCGACATTTGGTTCTGAAATACCGTGGGGCTCTACACAGATACATCCAAACTGAAATGGATTTTCTGGACATATCATCATTGGGTGTTGCTTATCGATATGTTGTTAAAATCAAGCAAAAATTTAAGCACCACAACAAGTGGGAGTTCAGGTTTGCAAATCCACAACAAGAAAAGTATGGTAAAGATGGCCCTAACAACAAGTCTTCATAAAACCACTCCAAGCCACAGGAAAACAAGGGTAATGGAAAGACGATGAAGGAAACTGAAAAATGGTGCAATTTCCACAAAATCCCCTGGCACAATACCGATGAATATCTCTCAAAATAGTCATTGGTGGCCGAGATCAAAGACAAGGATCTGAACCATGATTCAAAATATGATTCAGAAAATACTGGTAGAAGATAGACCATCAATGCAGACCTCACTACTATTTTCACGACCACAATAATTCAACCAGAAGAACCAATAGATCACGAAGAGGGGGGGCATCTTTTTCATTTACAGATGTGGGTGGAGGGGACCCCATTGCATTTTATTATTAATAGTGGAATCCAGAAGAACCTCATCTCATCATAGGTCATCAAAAAGTTGGGATTGTCGACTACACCACACCCGCAGCCATACAACATCGGGTGGCTTCGCCAAGGATGACATCTATGTGTCAACCAACAGTGTCACTTGTCCTATGGAATCCATCCCTTCAAGGATAAGGTATTATGTGATGTTTTCCTGTTGTATGTCTGTGATGTTCTTTTGGGCCAACCATATATGTGGAAGCACCATGTTATTTATGAGTCTCGACCCCATAGTGTCATTGTTACTCTAGAGGGTCATATGTACAGGATACTAGAGGTAGTTTTGACTATTGTCCCACCTAAACAGTGTCACAAGGTAGTATCTCATACTACAAAATTCAGTTTCTTCACAGTCTTTTCAAAAGGTGAACAAATAACATTGTAACCACTACAGCCTTAGCCCAAGCACGTTCTGTCCAGCAGAAGCAAGTCGAAAATATTAAATAAAATAGTAAGGATTTTGTCTACACATAGTCATCTCATGTAGCCATACTGGTTAAAATATTCCAACCCTTCCAGCCATAGGTTCATGATATCCTTCAACAAGCTAAGCAACACAACTTTTCCAGCAAGGCAAGTAGCTCATCAAGGTTCGGATTCAACACACGCTTCCCCCATCCCTTGGGAACTCAACGCAATGGAGACCATTGCTTCCTAAGTAGGGAGGATTGATCCAGGTGGATATCGGTGGCCACCCACGTATTCCATTGGCTCGAAAAATAGCTTTCCAACTTGGCAATTTTTCGGCATTTTTTCGGGTCCCAAACTTTCGGGGCTATTTTGAGGCCCTAAATGACATTTTTTGGGGATTTGGGGCCCACGAGATTAAATAGAACACCATATTGAGCCAACCAAATTTTTTTCTTCTTGTTTAGACCTTTCCAATGGTGTATCGATCACCCCAAACGAAGATCGTATGCAAATGTTACGCCACCGGGAAGTTGATGTATCAACTACCCCCATCAGGGCCCGTAAACCTTTCGTATTTTCATCTTCCAGGGTTAGGGTTTTGGATTTTACTTATGTTAAAAAGGCCTTTGGAGCCTCATTGTAACAATCATGTTCTTGCGAATGCGAGTAACCATCACATCTCTTCTCAGAGATAAGCTACCACCATTCTAGCGAGTCTTTCACTATGTATTTTTACAATCTTTGTACATTTCTTTCATTAATAGAAATCGTGTATTATTTTGTTTCTTTATTTCTGGAAATATTTATGTGTATTTTATTGTAATGTCTCTGCTTTCATTTTGTTCTAAAAAATAATCTAGATTAGTGGTATCATAGAAGGATGCTCTTGATCGTTTTTCAGTGCATGTCCCCGATGAGGTCCGAGTATAGAAAGTTGGGTCTCGAGCTTGCCTTTGTTGAGGAAAATCATTCTCGCATGCCCAAGAAACCCTCCATGGTCATGGAAGAAAAGAGAAACAACGAAGAAGAATATTCTATCAATTTGTTTCTTGATAAAGCTCTCACGCGACATAGGGATGAAATGATGGAGAATTTTTCCCACATCCTTCAACTCATGTCGATAACAACCGGCGTGTCTTCATCAAGAGGCCACTTTGGAGGCAACTCACCTTTCAAGGTACAAGTTAATTTTGATATTCTCGTATTTGAAGGATAGATAGATACAGATGCCCTAGAAAAATAGTTAAATCTGCTAGAATTTTATGTCTTAGTTCATAATTTCTCCGACAAGGAAAACATCACCTTCGCACTCCTTATGGATCTCCCTAGTGTCAAACATTGGTGGGAAAATTACTGGTAGAAAAGTTTCACAGACAAGTCTAGAATATATGGGATCGAACCCACCTAGGATTTTTTAGTGGATGCAGTCAAGGAAAAATATTAACTTGTTGGAAACTATGATGACCAGTACACGAGATGGACCACACTGCAGCAAGAGAGGAGCCAAGAAGTGTCAGATTTCACCAATACCCTCCATACCTTGTGCACCAATATGGGTATCAAAGACTCTAAGCGACATCTGGTTCTGAAATACCATGGGGATCTACATAGATACATCCAAACTAAAATGGATTTTCTGTACATCTCATCACTGCGTGTTGCTTATCGATATGATGTTAAAATCGAGCAGAAATTTAAGCACCATAACAAGTGGGAGTTCGGGTTTGCAAATACGCAACAACCAAAGTATGGAAAAGATGTCCCTAACAACCATCCTTCATAAAACTAGTCCAAGCCATAGGAAAATAAAGGTAATGGAAAGACGAAGAAGGACACTGGAAAATGGTGTGATTTCCACAAAATCCATTGGAACAACACCGATGAATGTTTCTCAAAACAGTCATTGTGGCCGAGATCAAAGCCAAGAAGTTGAAACATGAATCAGAATCTCATACAGAAAATACTGGTAGAAGACAGATCATCGACGCAGACCCCACTGCTATTGTCGCGATTGCAACAATTCAACCAGAAGAACCAATAGATCATGAAGAGGGGGAGTGCCTTTTTCATTCATAGATGTGGGTGAAGGGGACCCCGTTGTATTTTGTTGTTGATATAGGAAGATAGAAGAACCTCATCTCAGTAGAGGTCATCAAACAGTTGGGATTGTCGACTACACCACACCCACATCCATAAAACATCAGGTGGCTTCTCCAAGGACAAGATCTATGTGTCAGCCAATAGTTTTGCCTATCCTATAGAATCCAACCCTTCAAGGATGAGATATTATGTGATGTTTCCCCATTGGATGTTTGTGATGTTCTTTTGGGCCAGCCATTTATGTGGAAGCGCCATGTTATTTATGATTCTCGACCCTGTAGTGTCATTTTTACTTTGGGTGGTCATCTCTACAAGATACCAGAGGTAGTTTTGACTACTATCCCATCTAAACAGTTCCACAAGTTAGTATCTCATACTACAAAATTCAACTTATTCATAGTATGTTCAAAAGGTGAACAAAATAAAACTGCAACCATTGCAGCCTCATTCCAAGCACGTTATATCCAGCAAAAGCAGGTTGAAAAGATTAAATCAAAGTGTAATGATTCATTCTGCACACATTCATATCATGTAGATAGACCGGTTAAAAAGGTCCAACCCTTCCAACCACAAGTTCATGATATCCTTCAACAAGCTAAGCAGTGCAACTTCTCCAGCAAAGAAAGTAGCTCATTAAGGTTTAGATTCAACAAACACTTCCCCCTATCCCCTGAGAACTCAATGTGATGGAGACCATTTCTTCCTAAGGAGGGAGGATTGATCTAGGTGGATATCGGTGGCTACTCACCTATTCCACTAGCTTGAAAAACAAATTTCCACCTTGGCATTTTTTCGGTAGTTTTTCGGGTACCAAACTTCTGGGGTCATTTTGAGGCCCTAAACGACATTTTTTGGGGATTTGGTACCCAAGGGTTAGTTATGGAAATTAGCCTTGGCCATTCGAGATTCTTTCTTCTCGGTTAGAAATTTCCAATGGTGTATTGAACACCCCAAACAGAAATTGTATGCAAAATTTACGCATCCAAGAAGTTAACATATCAACTACCCCCATCGGGGCCCACAAACCTTTTGTCTTTTCATCTTTCGAGGTTAGGATTTTGGATTTTACTTAAGTGAAAAAGGGCTTCAAAGCCTTATTGTAACAATCATATTCTTGCGAATGAGAGTATTTGTCACATCTCTTCTAAGAGAAAAGCTACCACCATTCTAGTGAGTCTGTCACTATGCATTTTTACAGTCTCTGTACATTTATTTCATTAATATAAATCCTGTATTACTGTATTTATTTTTTTATGGAAATATTTATGTGTATTTCATTGTAATATATTTTCTTTCATTTCGATATAAAAAATAATTTGGATCAGTGGTATCATATTAGGCTTCTCTTGATCGTTTTTCAGTGCATGTCCCTGACGAGCTCTGAGTATAGAAAATTGGGTCTCGAGCTTGTCTCTCTTGAGGACAATCGCTCTCTCACTCCTAAGAAACCCTCCATGGAAAAAGAAAATAAAAATGATGGAGCAAAAGATTCTATCAATCTGTTGCTTGAGTAAGCTCTCATGCGACAGATGGGTGAAATGATGGAGAATTGTTCCCACATCCTTCAACTCTTGTCGATAACAACCAATGCATCTTCATCAAGGGGGCACTTTGGAGGCACCTCTCCTTTGAAGGTACAAGTTAATTTTGATATTCCCATATTTGAAAGACAGATAGATGCATATGCCCTAGAAAAATGGTTAAACCTTCTAGAAGGTTATTTATTTGTTCATAATTTCTCTGAAAGGGAAAATATCACCTTCACACACCTTAAGGCTCTCCCCCATGTTAAACATTGGTGGGAAAATACTGGGACAAAAGTTCCACAGAGGAGTCTGGAATATATGGGGTCAAGCCCACCTAGGATTCGTTTTTGGATGCATTCAAGGAACAATATTACCCTGTTGGAAACTATGATGACCAGTACATCAAATGGACCACACTGTGGAAAGAGAGGGGCCAATTAGTGTTAGAGTTCAACAATACCTTCCATACCTTGCACACCAAGCCAGGTATCAAATACTTTGAGTGACATCTGGTTATGAAATTCCATGGGGATCTACACAAATACATCCAAACTAAAATGGATTTTCTAGACATCTCATCACTGGGTGTTGTTTATCAATATGTTGTTAAAATCGAGCAAAAATTTAAGCACCAGAACATGTGGGAGTTTGGGTCTGCAAATCCGCAACAACCAAAGTATGATAAAGATGGCCCTAACAACCAGCCTTCAAAAAACTAGTCTAAGCCACAGGAAAAGAATGGTAATGGAAAGACTAAGGACACTCGAAAATGGTGCGATTTCCACAAAATTCCCTAGCACAACACCGATGAATCTCACTCAAAACAGTCATTGGTGGCCGAGATAAAAAAACAAGGATCAAAACCATGATTCAGAAAATACTGGTAGAAGATAGATCATCGACAAAGACTCCACTGCTATTGTCGCGACCACAACAATTCAACCAGAAGAACCAATAAATCATGAAAAGGGGGAGCACCTTTTTCATTCACATATGTCGGTGAAGGGGACCCCGCTGCATTTTATTGTTGATATCGGAAGCCAAAAGAACCTCATCTCAACAGAGGTCATCAAACAATTAGGATTGTCGACTACACCACACCCGTAGCCATACAACATCGGGTGGTTTCACCAAGGATGAGATCTTTGTGTCAACCAACATTGTCTCTCGAGTCCTGTCATATGGCATACAAACCTTCAAGGATGAGGTATTATGTGATGTTTCCCCATTGGATATCTGTGATGTTCTTTTGGGCCAACCATATATGTGGAAGCCCATGCTATTTATGACTCTCGACCCCGTAGTTTCATTGCTACTCTCGGGGGTCATCTCTACAGGATACCGGAGGTAGTTCCAACTGCCATCCCACCTAAACAATGCCGCAAAGTAGTATCTCATACTAAAAAATTTAACTTCTTCACAGTTTGTTCAAAAGGTGAACAAAATAACACCGCAACCACTACAGCCTCAATCCAAGCATGTTCTCTCCAATAGAAGCAGGTCGAAAATATTAAAGAAAAGCATAAGGATTCCTTCTACACATAGTCATTTCATGTAGCAAGACAAGTTAGAAATTTCCAACCCTTCCAGCCATAGGTTTGTGACATCCTTCAACAAGCTAAGTAGCGCAACTTCTCCAGCAAGGAAAGTAGCTCATCAAGGTTCAGATTCAACAAATGCTTCCCCTTATCCCCTGGGAACTCAATGCAATGGATACCATTTCTACCTAAGGAGGGAGGATTGATCCATGTGGATATCGGTGGCCACCCACCTATTCCACTGGCTCGAAAAACAGTTTTCCACCTTGGCAGTTCTTCGACAGTTCTTCGTCAGTTTTTCGAGTCCCAAACTTCCGCGACTGTTTTGAGGCCCTAATGGACGTTTTTAGGGGATTTGGGCCCCAGTATTGTGCCTGAGTTACTAGACTGGTCCAGTCGAAATTCGTTCTTCTCAGTTTGATATCAACAGTGTATCGAGTGCATATGAAAAAGTTACGCCCCCGGGAAGTTGACATATCAACTGCCCCCATTGGGGCCCGCAAACATTTTGGCTTTTCATCTTCCAGGGTTAAGGTTTTGGATTTTAATTATGTTAAAAAGGCCTTTGGAGCCTCATTGTAACAATCATCTTCTTGTGAATGCGAGTGGCCATCACATCTCTTCTCAAAGATATGCTACCACCATTCTAGCGAGTCTTTCACTATGTATTTTTACAGTCTCTATACATTTCTTTCATTAATAGAAATCATGTATTATTGTATTTTTTTGTTTTTGACAATATTTATGTGTATTTCATTGTAATATTTTTGCTTTCATTTCATTCTCAAAAATAATCTGGATCAGTGGTATCAGAGCAAGTTGCTCTTGATAATTTTTCAGTCCATGTCCCTAACGAGGTCTGAGTATAGAAATTTGGGTCTCGATCGTGTCTCTCTTGATTACAATTTCTCTCACACGCCCAAGAAACCATCCACGGTGAAGGAAAAGAAAAACAACAGAGCAGAAGATTCTATCAATATGTTTCTTGAGCAATCTCTCACGCGACAGAGGAATGATATGATGGAGAATATTTTTTTGGGTATGTGTTATATTATTTACACGAGTATGATAAGATGGGTATGTGTTATAATTTTTTGTTGGGTATGTGTTATAATTTGGTTGTGATGAATATGTTCATGTTCCAAAGGAAAACATGAGTAAGCTAGATAAGAAGGTTGAAAAGTGTATCTTTATTGGATATAAAGATGGTCTCAAAGGTTATAATCTTTGGAACCCAGAAACTAAGAAGGTAGTGTATAGCTGGGATGTGGTATTTAGAGAAATGAAGGATGTTGTTAAACAGGAATTCCTACCAAGTAAGGAAGAACCAGAGAAAATAGAGTTTGTTTTAAAGGATGATGAGTCAGAATCTACAGAAGAACAAGAATCAGAAGAAGAAGATCCTCATACTTGATTATTGAGGAGATCGATTCGAGAAACAAGGCTATTGGAAAGGTATACTCCATTTGATTTCCATTCAAATTTTTCTTTATCTATTACTGATGATGATCCTAGAACTGTCAGGGAGGCAATGGATTCAAAGGATGGAAATCTCTGGAAAAGGACCATGGACGAAGAAATGGCATCTTTGGATAAGAATGAGGCTTGGGATCTAGTGGAGTTGCCGACTAGAAGAAATACCATTGGCAGAAAATGGGTATTTAAAAAGAAGCTAAATGTAGAAGGAAAAGTGGAGAAATACAAAGCTTGATTAGTAGAAAAGGGTTATTCCCAGGTTGAGGGAATTGATTTTGGTGATATTTTTTCTCTTGTTTCCAAGTTAAACTCTACAATATTTATGTTATATGTTGCTACTGCATTTGATTTTGAAGTAGAACAAATGGATGTCAAGACAACATTCCTACATGGGGATCTGGAAGAAGAAATCTATATGAAGCAACCAAAAGTTTATGTTGTGAAGGGAAAGAAGGAGTTGGTATGAAATATGAAAAATACCCTATATGGTTTAAAACATTAATCACCAAGGATGTGGTATCAAAAATTTGATACTTATATGCTGGGACTTGGCTTCACAAGAAGCAAATAGGATCACTGTGTGTATTTTAAATTAATTGGTGATGATTTTATTTATTTGTTCTTGTATGTGGATGACACGTTGTTGATAGGAAACAAGAAGGAGATTATCCAGGATGTGAAAACTCAGTTGTCCTCTAAATTTAACATGAAGGATCTCAGTGATTCAAATTTCATTTCATGGAAATTAAAAGAGATCGTAAAAAGAGGAAACTCTAGTTAAATCAAAGAAAATATGTCGAGACAATATTACAGAGGTTTAATATGCAGGAATGTAAACCGTTCAAGTTTC
This sequence comes from Picea engelmannii, assembly GCA_009831015.1. Classification (NCBI taxonomy): domain Eukaryota; kingdom Viridiplantae; phylum Streptophyta; class Pinopsida; order Pinales; family Pinaceae; genus Picea; species Picea engelmannii. The sequence continues at coordinate 54,222 of ML801387.1, forward strand.
CTATTCATGTTGGTGTAAAGCTTTATGTGGATCAGTGTCCCAAGACACAGGAAGAGGAGGAGGACATGTCTTGTGTTCCATATGTGATTGTAGTTGGCAGTTTGATGTATGAAATGGTCTATACTAGATCAGATAGTGCACATGCAGTGGGAGTTTTGAGCAAGTATATGTCAAAACCAGGGAAGGAGCATCTGACAATAGTAAAAAGGGTTTTTAGGTATTTGTGTGGCACTGCTAGCTATGGATTGTGCTACCAAGGAAGAACGGAATTGGACAGAGTGGTGGATATACATGGCTTTGTGGATGTAGACTAGGCTAGATATCTAGACCGTAGGAGATCTACAAGTGGGTATGTGTTTAACCTGTTTGGAGGAGCAATAAGTTGGATGAGCAAAAGACAGATTGTAGTGGAAATTTCAACTATAGAAGTTGAATACCTGGAATCCACTCATGCAAGTAAGGAAGATGCATGGCTACAAATATTGTGTTCAGGTATTGAGTTGGTACAACAAGTTGTAAGGATAGATTGTGGCAGTCAAAGTGCAATTTTTCTAGCGAAGAACACGGCTTATCATTCAAAGACAAAGCATATTGATATTAAATATCACTTTGTGAGAGACATGATTGAAGAAAAGAAAGTATTTATGATGAAGGTGGACACTTTGAATAATGTTGTAGATTCATTAACAAAATCTGTGAGCACTCGGAAGTTCTCTTGGTGTAGAGGATCCATGGGCATTGCTTCCCTAGATTGTTGACTATGTAACCCTGTAACCCCATGTATACAAGGAAAACAACAAGTGGGAGAATGTTGGGTATGTGTTATATTCTTTTCACAATGAGTAGTTGGCGGGGGGGGGTGCAGGGGGGAAAATCCCCCCACGTAGGGGTTCGGGGGTAGTGCCCCTGAGAAAAAAAATTCTACCTTAGGAAACGTGTCACATATTTAGGTGGTTTTTCAGCACATGGTTTCCTCACCAATGGTTTTCTATTTTCGGTTAAGGAATTAGGGTTGTTGACTAATCCAATTCATTGGGTTAGGGCTTTGGATGTTGCTCGCTCCTATATGTATATTGTATTGTAAACAATGTATCACTATGAATAAATATAGAATATGTTGGTTTTCCCAGTTTGGGTTTCCAGGAGAAAAATCTTCGTTTAATGTTTTTATTTGTCATTGTATATTTTCTGTTCTTTTACTGAAAATTTGTTTGCAGTAAATATTGTACAAGGTTAAAATCTACATCTATCCCACATCCTTCAACGCATGTCGATAACAACCAACGTGTCTTCATCAAGAGGCCACTTTGGAGGCACCTCACCTTTCAAGGTACAAGTTAATTTTGATATTCCCGTATTTGAAGCACATATAGATGCAAATGCTAGAAGGTTATTTCTTTGTTCATAATTTCTCTGACAGGGAAAAGATCACCTTTGCACTCCTTAAGGATCTCCAGCAAGCCTACTTGGGATTTTTTTGTGGATGCAGTCAAGGAACAATATTACTCTGTTGGAAACTATGATGACTAGTACATGAGATGGACCACACTGCAGCAAGAGAGGGGCCAAGCATTCTCAAAGTTCACCAATACCTTTCATACCTTGCGCACCAAGATGGGTATCAAAGACTTGAAGTGATATCTAGTTCTGAAATACCACAGGGCTCTACAAAGATATATCCAAACTGAAATGGATTTTATGAACATCTCATAAGTGGGTGTTGCTTATCGATATGTTGTTAAAATCGAGAAGAAATTTAAGCACCAGAACAAGTGGGATTTCGAGTCTGTAAATCCGCAACAACCAAAGTATGGTAAAGATGGTCTTAACAACTAGCCTTCAAAAAACTAGTCCAAGCCACAGGAAAAGAAGGGTAATGGAAAGATGAAGAAGGACACTAGAAAATGGTGTGATTTCCAAAAAATCCCCTGGCACAACATCGATGAATGTCTCTCAAAATAGTCATTTGTGGCCGAGATCAAAGACAAGGAGCTAAACCATGATTTAGAATATGATTCAGAAAATATTGGTAGAAGACAGATCATCGACGTAGACCCCACTTCTATTGTCGTGACCACAACAATTGAAGCAGAAGAACTAGAAGATTATGAAGAGGGGGAGCACCTTTTTAATTATATATGTGGGTGAACAGGACCCCACTGCATTTTATTATTGATAGAGGAAGCTAGAAGAACCTCATCTTAGCAGAGGTTGTCAAACATTTGGGATTGTCGACTACACCACACCCGCAACCATACAACATCGGGTGACTTCACCAAGAAAGAGATCTATGTGTCATCTAGTAGTGTTTCCTATCCTATGCCATCCATCCCTTCAAGGATGAGGTATTATGTGATGTTTCCACATTGGATGCTTGTGATTTTCTTTTGGGCCAACCATATATGTGGAAGCACCATGCTATTTATGAGACTCAACCCCGTAGTTTCATTGTTACTCTGGGGGGTCATCTCTATAGGATACCCAAGGTATTTTCAACTATTGTCCCACCTAAAAAATTTTGCAAGGTAGTATCTCATACTACAAAATTCAACTTCTTCACAGTTTGTTCAAAAGGTGAACAAAAGAACACCACAACCATTGCAGCCTCAGTCCAAGCATGTTCTCTCTAGTAGAAGTAGGTTGACAAGATTAAATAAAAGTGTAAGGATTCCTTCTGCACATGGTCGACTCATGTAGATATACTAGCTAAAAATGTCTAACCCTTCCAGCCACAGGTTCATGACAGCCTTCAAAAACATAAGGAGCCCAACTTCTCCAACAAGGAAAGTAGCTCATCAAGGTTAGGATTCAACAAACGCTTCCCCCTGTCTCCTAGGAACTCAACACAATGGAGACCATTTCTTCCTATTGAGGGAGGATTTATCTAGGTAGATAACAGTGGCCACCCACCTATTCCACTGGCTCAAAAAATAGTTTTCCACCTTGGCATTTTTTCGACAGTTTTTCAGGAACCAAACTTATGGCACCGTTTTGAGGCCCTAAACGATGTTTTTTGAGGATTTATAATCCAATATATGAATAAAACCATTGTCCTGGGCTGGTCAAAATTTGTTCTTCTCGATTAGACATTTCCAACGATGTATCGAGAGCCCCAAATGGAGTTCGTATGTAAACGTTACATCCACGGGAAGTTGACGTATCAACTACCCCCATCATGGCCCGCAAACCTTTTGGATTTTCATCTTAAAGGGTTAGGGTTTTGGATTTTATTTATGTTAAAAGGGCCTTTGGAGCCTCATTGTAACAATCATCTTCTTTTGAATGTGAGTAGCCATCACATCTCTTCTCAGAGATAAGCTACCACCATTCTAGCGAGTCTTTCACTATGTATTTTTACAGACTTTGTACATTTATTTCATTAATAGAAATCGTGTATTACTATATTTATTTGTTTCTAGAAATATTTATGTTTATTTCATTGTAATATCTTTGCTTTAATTTCATTCTCAAAAATAATCTAGATCAGTGGTATCAAAGTAGGTTGCTCTTGATCGTATTAGTGCATGTCCCTGACAAGGTCTGAGTATAGAAAGTTGGGTCTCTAGCTTGTCTCTCTTGAGGAAAATCGCTCTCACACGCTCAAGAAACCCTCCATGGTGGAAGAAAAGAAAAATGACAGAGCAGAAGATTTTATCAATTTGTTGCTTGAGCAAGCTCTCACGAAATAGAGGGACAAAATGATGGAGAATTTTTCCCACATCCTTCAACGCCTGCCAATAAAAAATGGCGCGTCTTCATCAAGCAACCACTTTGGATGCACCTCACCTTTCAAGGTACAAGTTCATTTTGATATTCCCGTATTTGAAGGACAGATAGATGTAGACTCCCTAGAAAAATGGTTAAATGTGCTATAAGGTTATTTCTTTGTTCATAATTTCTCCGACAAGGAAAAGATCACCTTCACACTCCTTAAGGCTATGCCCCATGTCAAACATTGGTGGGAAACTTACTGGAAGAAAAGTTCCACAAAATATTCTGGAATATATGGGGTCGAGACCACTTGGGATTTTTTTGTGGATGCGGTCAGGGAAAAATATTACCTTGTTGGAAACTATGATGACCAATACATGAGATGGACCACACTACGATAAGAGAGGGGCCAAGCAATGTCCGAGTTCACCAATACCTTTCATACCGTGCACACCAAGATGGGCATCAAAGACTCTGAACGACATCTCATTATGAAATATCATGGGGCTCTACACAAATAAATCCAAATTGAAATGGATTTTCTGGACATCTCATCATTGGGTGCTTCTTATCGATATGTTGTTAAAATCGAGCAGAAATTTAAGCACCAGAACAAGTGGGAGTGTGGGTCTGCAAATCCACAACAACCAAAGTATGGTAAAGAATGCCCTAACAACCAGCCTTCAGAAAACCAGTCCAAGCCATAGGAAAAGTAGGGTAATGGAAAGATGAAGAAGGAAACTGGAAAATGGTGTGATTTCCATAAAATTCCCTGGAACAACACCGATGAATGTCACTCAAAATAGTCATTATTGGTCACGATCAAAGACAAGGAGCCAAACCATGATTCAAAATATGATTAAGAAAATACTCGTAGAATACATATCATTGATGTAGAACCCACTACTATTATCGTGGCTGCAACAATTCAACCAAAAGAACCAACAGATCATGAAGAGGGGGAGCTCCTTTTTCATTCACATATGTGGGTGAAGGGGACCCCGCTACATTTTATTGTTGATAGTGGAAGCCAGAAGAACCTCATCTCAGCAGAGGTCGTAAAATAGTTGGGATTGTCGATTACCACACCCACAACAATACAACATCATGTGGCTTCGCCAAGGATGAGATATTCATGTCAGCCAGTAGTGTTGCATGTCCTATGGCATCTAGCCCTTCAAGGATGAGGTATTATGTGATGTTTCCCCATTGGATGTTTGTGATGTTCTTTTGGTCTAGCCATATATGTGGAAGTGCCATGTTATTTATGAGTCTCGACCACGTAGTATCATTGTTACTCTGGGGGGTCATCTCTACAAGATACCAGAGTTAGTTCTGACTACTGTCCCACATAAACAATGTCGCAAAGTAGTATCTCATACTACAAAATTCATCTTCTTCGCAGTCTCTTCAAAAGATGAACAAAAGAAAATTGCAACCACTACAGCCTCAGTCCAAGCATGTTCTCTCCAACAGAAGCAAGTTGACAATATTAAAGAAAAGCATCAAGATTCCTTCTACACACAGTCATCTCATGTAGACATACTGGTTAAAAAGGTCCAACCCTTCCAGCCACAGGTTCATGACAGCCTTCAACAAGCTAAGAAGTGCAACTTCTCCAGCAAGGCAAGTAGTTGATCAAGGTTCAGATTCAACAAATGCTTCCCCCTATCCCATGGGAACTCAACACAATGGATACCACTTCTTCTTGAGGAGTAAGGATTGATCTAGGTGGATATCGGTGGCCACCCACCTATTCCACTGGCTCGAAAAAACGTTTTCCACCTTGGCAGTTTTTCAAGTCCCAAACTTTTGGGGCCGTTTTGAGGCCCTAAACGACGGTTTTTGGGGATTTGGGGCCCAAATGATTACTAATGACATTGGCATGGGCCAGTCAAAATTCGTTCTTCTCGGTTAAACCTTTCCAATAGTGTATTGAGCACCCCAAACGAAGATTGTATGCAAACTTTATGCTCCCGGGAAGTTGTCTTTTCATATTTCAGGGTTAGGGTTTTGGATTTTACTTATGTTAAAAGGGCCTTTGAAGCCTCATTGTAACAATAATCTTCTTGCTAATGTGATTATCCATCACATCTCTTCTAACAGATAAGATACCACCATTCTAGTGAGTCTTTCACTATGTATTTTTACAGTCTCTATACATTTATTTCATTAATAAAAATCATGTATTACTGTATTTCTTTGCTTCTGGCAATATTTATATATATTTCATTGTAATATATATGTTTTAATTTTGTTCTCAAAAGTAATCTGGATCAGTGGTATCAGAGCAAGCTTCTCTTGATCATTTTTTACTGCATGTCCCTGACGAGGTCCGAGTATAGAAAGTTGGGTCTCGAGCTTGTCTCTCTTGAGGAAAATCGCTCTCGCACGACCAAGAAACCCTCTATAGCGTAAAAAAATATAAACGACGAAGCAGAAGATTCTATCGATATGTTGCTTGAGCAAGCTCTCACATGACAAAGGGATGAAATGATGGAGAATTTTTCCCACATCCTTCAACGTCTTCCAATAACAACAAACACATATTCATTAAGCGGTCACTTTGGAGGTGACTCGCCTTTCAATGTACAAGTTAATTTTGATATTTCTGTATTTGAAGGATATATAAATTCAGATGCCCTAGAAAAATGGTTAAATATGCTAGAAGGTTATTTCTTTGTTCATAATTTCTCTGACAGAGAAAAGATCACCTTCGCACTCCTTAAGGCTCTCCCCCATGTCAAACATTGGTGGGAAAATTACTGGGAGAAAAGTTCCATAGAGGAGTCTGGAATATATGGGGTCGAGCCCACTTGGGATTTTTTGGTGGATGTGGTCAAGGACTAATATTACCCTGTTGGAAACTATGATGACCAGTACATGAGATGGACCACACTACGGCAAGTGAAGGGCCAAGTAGTGTTGGAGTTCACCAATACCTTCCATACCTTGCGCACCAAGTTGGGTATCAAAGACTCTGAGCAACATCTGGTTCTGAAATACAGTGGGGATCTACACAGATACATCCAAACTGAAATGGATTTTTTGGACATCTCATCACTAGGTGTTTCTTATCGACATGTTGTTAAAATTGAGTAGAAATTTAAGCACCAGAACAAGTTGGAGTCCACGTCTACAAATCCGGAACAACCAAAGTATGGTAAAGATGGACCTAACAACCAGCCTTCATAAAACCATTCCGAGCCATAGGAAAATAAGGGTAATGGAAAGACAAAGAAGGACACTGGAAAATGGTGTTATTTCCACAAAATCACCTGGCACAACACCAATGAATGTCGCTCAAAACAGTCATTGGTGGCCGAGATCAAAGACAAGGAGCTGAACCATGATTCAGAATATGATTCAAAAAATACTTATAGAAGATAGATCATCGATGGAGAGCCCGTTTTTGTTGTCATGACCACAACAATTCAACCAGAAGAACCAACATATCATGAAGAGGGGGAGCAATCTCTCACGTGACAGAGGGACGAAATGATGTAATTTTTCCCACATCCTCCAACGCATGTCAATAACAACCAACACATCTTCATTAAGAGGCCACTTTGGAGGCACCTCACCTTTCAAGTTACAAGTTAATTTTGATATTCTCGCATGTGAAGGAAAAATAGATGCAGATGCCCTAGAAAAATATTTAAATCTTCTAGAAGGTTATTTATTTGTTCATAATTTCTCTAAAAAGGAGAATATCACATTCACACTCCTTAAGGATCTCCCCCATGTCAAACATTGGTGGGAAACTTACTGGGAGAAAATTTCCATAGAACAGTCTGGAATATATGGAGGCGAGCCCACCTAGGATGTTTTTGTGGATGCAGTCAAGGAACAATATTACCCTATTGGAAACTATGATAAGCAGTTCATGAGATGGACCACGTTGCAGCAAGAGAGGGGCCAAGCAGTGTTGGAGTTCACCAATACCCTCCATATCTTGCGTACCAAGATGGGTATCAAAGACTCTGAGCGACATCTGGTTTCTAAATATTGTGGGGCTCTACACAGATACATCCAAATTGAAATGGATTTTTTGGACATCTCATCATTGGGTGTTTCTTATCAATATGTCGTTAAAATAGAGCAAAAATTTAAGCACCAAAACAAGTGGGAGTTCAGATCTACAAATCCACAACCACCAAAGTATGGTAAAGATGGCCCTAACAACCAAAATTCAAAAAAATAGTCCAATCCACAGGAAAAGAAGGGTAATGGAAAGACGAAGAAGGAAACTAGAAAATGGTTTGATTCCCACAAAATCCACTGGCACAACACCGATGAATGTTGCTCAATATAGTCATTGGTGGCTAATATCAAAGACAAGGAGTCGAACCATGATTCAGAAAATGCTGGTAGAAGAGAGATCATCGACGCAGACCCCACTTCTATTGTCGCAACCACAACAATTCAACCAGAAGAACCAACAGATCATGAAGAGGGGGAGATCCTTTTTCATTCACATATATGGGTGAATGGGACCCTGCTACATTTTATTGTTGATAGCAGAATCCAGAAGAACCTCATCTCAGTAGAGGTCTTCAAATAGTTGGGATTGTCGACTACACCACACCCATACCCATACAACATTAGGTGGTTTCTCCACGTATGAGATATCTATTCAAATAGGAGTGTCACTTGTCCTATGGCATCCATCCCTTCAAGCATGATGTATTATGTGATGTTTCCCCGTTGGATTTATGTGATGTTATTTTGGGCCAGCCATATATGTGGAAGCGCCATGTTATTTATGAGTCTCGACCCCATAGTGTCATTTTTACTCTAGGGGGTCATATCTACATGATACCGGAGGTAGTTCCGACTACTTTCCCACCTAAACAGTGTCACAAGGTAGTATCTCATACTAAAAAATTTAGCTTCTTCATAGTCTATTCAAAAGGTGAACAAAAGAACACCGCAACCACTGCAGCCTCAGTCCAAGCACTTTCTCTCCCGTAGAAGCAGGTCGGCAAGATTAAAGCAAAGTGTAAGGATTCATTCTACAAACAGTCATCTCATGTAGCCAGACTAGTTAAAAATGTCCAACCCTTCGAACCACAAGTTCATGACAACCTTCAACAAGCTAAGGAGTGCAACTTCTCCAGCAAGGAAAGTAGCTCATCAAGGCTTGGATTCAACAAACACTTCCCCTTATCCCTTGGGAACTCAACGCAATGGAGAAAATTTCTTCATAAGGAGGAAAGATTGATCTAGGTGGATATCGGTGGCCACCCACCTATTCCACTGGCTCAAAAAACAATTTTTCACCTTGGCATTTTTCCAGCAGTTTTTCGAGAACCAAACTTATGGGGTCGTTTTGAGGCCCTACACGACATTTTCTAAGGATTTATAGTCCAAGGTATTTGAAAAATCATTGTCTTGGGCTGATCGAAATTCATTCTTCTCGGTTAGACCTTTCCAATAGTGTATTGAGAGCCCCAAATGGAGTTCGTATGTAAACGTTACGCCCTTAGGAAGTTGATGTATCAACTACCCCCATCATGGCCCGCAAATATTTTGGATTTTCATCTTCAGTGGTTAGGGTTTTTTATTTTAATTATGTTAAAAAGGCCTTTGGAGCCTCATTGTAACAATCATCTTCTTGTGAATGCACGTAGCCATCACATCTCTTCTCAGAGATAAGCTACCACCATTCTAGCGAGTCTTTCACTATGTATTTTTACAGACTTTGTACATTTATTTCATTAATAGAAATGGGGTATTACTATTTTTCTTTGCTTCTGGAAATATTTATGTTTATTTCATTGTAATATCTCTGCTTTCATTTCATTCTCAAAAACAATTTGGATCAGTGGTATCAGAGTAGGCTGGTCTTGATCATTTTTTAGTGCATGTCCCCGACGAGGTCCAAGTATAGCAAGTTGGGTCTCTAGCTTGTCTCTCTTTAGGAAAATCGCTCTCAAACGCCCAAGAAACCCTCCATGGTGGAAGAAAAGAAAAACAATGGAGCAGAAGATTCTATCAATTTGTTACTTAAGCAAGCTCTCATGCAACAGAGGGACTAAATTATGGAGAATTTTGCCCACATCCTTCAATGCCTGCCAATAAAAACCGACGCATATTCATCAAGCGGACACTTTGGATGCACCTTACCTTTCAAGGTACAAGTTAATTTTGATATTCTTGTATTTGAAGGACATATAGATCCAGATTCCCTAGAAAAATGGTTAAATCTACTATAAGGTTATTTCTTTGTTCATAATTTCTCCGACAAGGAAAATATCACCTTCACACTCCTTAGGGCTCTCCCCCATGTCAAACATTGGTGGGAAACTTACAGGTTAAAATTTCCACAAAGGAGTCTGGAATATATGCGGTCAAGGAACAATATTACCCTGTTGGAAACTATGATGACCAGTACATGAGATGAACCACATTACGGCAAGAGAGGGGCCAAGTAGTGTCCGAGTTCACCAATACCTTACATACCTTGCACACCAAGATGGGTATCAAAGAGTCTAAGCGACATCTAGTTATGAAATATTGTGGGCTCTACACAGATAAATCCAAATTGAAATGGTTTTTCTGTACATCTCATCATTGGGTTATTCTTATCAATATGTTGTTAAAATCGAGCAAAGATTTAAGCACTAGAACAAGTGGGAGTTCGAGTCTGAAAATCCACAACAACCAAAGTATGGTAAAGAATTCCCTAACAACCAGCCTTCAAAAAACCAATCCAAGCCATGGGAAAAGAAGGGTAATGGAAATATGAAGAAGGAAACTGGAAAATGGTGTGATTTCCATAAAATCCCTTGGAAAAACACCAATGAATGTCACTCAAAACAATCATTGGTGGTTGAGATCAAAGACAAGGAGCCAAACCATGATTCAAAATATGATCCAGAAAATATTCGTAGAAGGCAAATCATTGATGCAGACCCCACTGCTATTATCATAACCGCAACAATTCAACCAAAAGAACCAGCAGATTATGAAGAGGGGGAGCTCCTTTTTCATTCATAGATGTGGGTGAAGGGGACCCTGCTGCATTTTATTGTTGATAGTGGAAGCCAGAAGAACCTCATCTTAGTAGAGGTCATCAAACAGTTGGGACAACTACAACACACCCGCAACCATACAATATCAGGTGGCTTTGCCAAGGATGAAATCTTCATGTCAGCCAGCAGTGTCGTTTTTCCTATGGCATCCATCCCTTTAAGGATGAGGTATTATGTGATGTTTCCTAATTGGATGTTTGTGATGTTCTTTTGGGTCAACCATATATGTGGAAGTGTCATGCTATTTATGAGTCTCGACCGCGTAGTATCATTGTTAGTCTGGGCGGTCATCTCTATAGGATACCAGAGTTAGTTATAACTATTGTCCCACCTAAATAGTGTCACAAGGTAGTATCTCATACTACAAAATTCAGCTTCTTCATAGTCTTTTCAAAAGGTGAACAAAAGAACACTGCAACCATTGCATCCTCAGTCCAAGCACGTTCTCTCCAGCAGAAGCAGGTTGACAAGATTAAAGCAAAGCATAAGGATTCCTTCTACAAAAATCCATCTCGTGTAGTCATACTAGTTAAAAAGGTCCAACCCTTCCAGCCACAAGTTCATGACAGTCTTCAACAAGCTAAACAACGCAACTTCTCCAGTAAGGCAAGTAGTTGATCAAGGATCGGATTCAACAAACGCTTCCCCCTATCCCATGGGAACTCAACACAATGGAGATCATTTCTTCCTAAGGAGGAAGGATTGATCTAGGTGGATATCGATGGCCACCCACATATTCCACTGGCTCGAAAAAAAGTTTTCTACCTTGGCAGTTTTTTAGGTACCAAACTTCCGGGGCCGTTTTGAGGCCCTAAACGACGTTTTTTGGGGATTTGGGGGCCAAACGTTTACTAATGAAATTGGCATGGGCCAGTCAAAATTCGTTATTCTCGGTTAAACCTTTCCAACGGTTTATCGAGCACCCCAAACGAAGATCATATTCAAACTTTATGCCCCCGGGAAGTTGACGTATCAACTACCCACATTGGGGTCCGCAAACCTTTTGTCTTTTCATATTTCAGGGTTAGGGTTTTGGATTTTACTTATGTTTAAAAGGTCTTCAGAGCCTCATTGTAACAATCATCTTCTTTCTAATGTGAGTTTCCATCACATATCTTCTAATAGATAATCTACCACCATTCTAGTGAGTCATTCACTATGTATTTTTACAGTCTTTGTACATTTCTTTCATTAATAAAAATCGTGTATTACTGTATTTCTCTGTTTCTGGAAATATTTATATATATTTGATTGTAATAAATATGCTTTCATTCTAATAGATAAGCTACCACCATTCTAGTGAGTCATTCACTATGTATTTTTACAGTCTTTGTACATTTCTTTCATTAATAAAAATTGTGTATTACTGTATTTCTCTGTTTCTGGAAATATTTATATATATTTGATTGTAATAAATATGCTTTCATTTTTTTCTCAAAATTAATCTGGATTATTTGATCTATATTGATATTGGTGGCCACCCACATTTTCCAACTGGCTCAAAATAGTTTTCTGACAATTTTGGTAATTTACTATTTTTAGCAGTTTTCACTTCCGGAGTCGTTTTGAGGCCCTAAACGATGTTTTTTGGGAAATAGGTTTGAAAAATAAAAATTTATTTTTTATTTTGCATAAAATGAATCTCCTCGACGATACCTTTCCAATAGGCTATCATACGCCTAAAACGGAGATCGTATGCAAAAGTTACGACCCCGGGAAGTTGATGTACTAACTTAACCAAACGGGGCCCACATGACTTTTGGCACTTCATCTCCTAGGGTTAGGTTTTTGGATGTATATGGTTTTTGAAATTCATGCTTATTGTAAAAATTCCTTCAGATCCCCATTGTAATCATCTTCTTTCGAATGAGCACAGCCGTCACATCTCTTCTCAGAGATAAGCCACCACCATTCCAGCAAGCTTATTTCCGCTGCATTTTACAGTTTTCAACTTATTTCGTTATTGAATAGAAAACCAGTTTTACTCAATCTCTGTTATTTGTGTTAAGAACCTGTTAATAATCTGTATTCATTTTAGTATGCTCATAAAATCTAGATCAATGGTATCAGAGCATTCTGATCCTTGTTGTCTTAATGCATGTCCCCAACGAGGTCGGAGTACAAAGAGTTGGGTCTCGAGCTTGTTTCTCTTGAGGGAAAAAGCTCTTGCATGCCCAAGCGAACTCTCATGGTAGGAGAAAATAAATATGATGGGACAGGAGATCCTTTTACACTGTTGATTTAGGAATCCCTCACACAACAAAGTAAAGAGATGATGGATAGTTTCGCGCAAATCCTTTGGTGGCTACCAACAGGCGATGCATCTTCTTTGAACGGAGGTGCCACCCCCTTCAAGGTACAAACAAAATTCGATATTCCTATATTTTAAGGTAAAATAGATGCATATTTCATAGACAAGTGGTTTAATCTACTAGAAGGGTATTTGTTTGTCCATAACTTTTCAAATAGAGAAAAGATTACTTTTGCACTCCTCAAAGTCGTTCCCCATGTCAAATATTGGTGGGAAACTTTATGTGAGAAAAAGGAAACAGAGGAACCCTCATTATTTACAGTCACATGCACCTGGGAATCCTTCAAGTATGCTATTAAGGAACAATACTACCCTGTCAGAAGTTATGACGACCTGTATACCAAATGGACCACATTGCAGCAAGAAAGAGACCAAGCAGTGCCAGATTTCACAAATATTTTCCATACCTTGCACACCAAGATGGGTATCAAATATTCAGAGTGACATCTGGTGCTCAAGTATCACAGTTCTCTGCATAGATACATCCAAACTGAAATGGAATTTCTAGACATCTCATCATTTGGCGCGGCCTACCGATATGTCGTCAAAATCGAGTAGAAGCTCAAGCAAAAGATGTGGAAATTTGGGCCTGGGAACCCCTCACAACAAAATCTAGGAAAGGGAAACCCCAACCCACAGAACAAAGGACAGAACAAATATGGACAATATCAAGACAACCAGTTCAAGCCACAAGAAAAGAAGGACACCGGAAAGACAAAGAAAGATATCAGGAAGTGGTGTGACTTCCATAAGAGCCCTTGGCATAACACTGATGACTGCCGCTCAAAGTAGTCACTGGTGCTCGAAGTTAAAGCCTCTAAATCAGATGTGGATTCTTACTCTAAGCCAGAACCATAAAGGGGAACACGGATCATTGACACGGAACCCAGTGCCACCATTTCTACCACCAAGCTCCATCCTGGTGAACCAGATGAGCCAGAAGGAGAGTGCCTCTTCCATTCACAGATGTGGGTAAAAGGCACCATGTTGCACTTCATCGTTGATAGCGGTAGCCAGAAGAACCTCATCTCAGTAGAGGTCGTCAAGTAGTTGGCCCTACCGACAACGCCGCACCCACATCCTTACACCATTGGATGGCTCTGCCAAGGAAGTGAACTCCGCGTCAACCAACAGTGTCGATTGTTGTACGGCATCAAGCCCTTCAAAGATGAGGTATTGTGTGATGTTTCTCCTCTCGAAGTTTGTGATGTTCTTTTGGGCCAACCTTATTTATGGAAATTTCATGTTGTACATGAGTCTAGGCCTCATAGTGTTAATATTACTTTGAACAAGAAATTGTACAGGATACCCGAGGCAGTCCCACCTAGTGTTATTTCCTTGATCTTTGCTAAGCAATGTAGGAAGATCATCTCTCAAACAGGGAAGTTTGTCTTCCTCGTGATTTTCTCTCAGAATAAGTGAAAGATCACAGCCACATCCAGGGTCTCTACGGCCGACCTCTCCACACAGTAGAAGAAAGTAGATAAGGTCGTGGAAGAATACTCGTATATATTCTCCTCACCTACAGGGGTACCTCTACACTGCCAGGTCAAGCACCCCATCGATCTGATCCCTGGCACATCACTACCGAATGGGCCAGTATATCATCGCTCTCTGCTAGAGAATGAGGAGATCAAGCGACATATCCAAGAACTACTCCACAAGGGGCACATCTGTCCCATCTCATTACCTTGTGGGAGCCCAATCATGTTGGTACAGAAGAAAGATGGAACCTGGCGAATCTACATTTATTACCGAGCTCTAAATAAAATCATAGTCAGAAACCGGTACCCGATTCCCTGAATCGACGACCTCCTTGATCAACTCACGCAGGTCAAATACTTCAGTAATATTGATATGAATTATGGTTGCCACCAGGTCCCGATAGAATAGACAGATGTATGGAAGACTGCCTTCAAGTCAAAGGAAGGCCTTTTTGAATGGTTGGTCATGCCCTTTGGTTTGAAAAATGCTCCAGCCACTTTCATGAGGATGATGGACGATATCCTATGACCATTCACCAATACTTTTGTAGTGTTCTATCTAGATGACATTATCATTTACAACAAGACTTGGGTCGAACACTTGCAACATATTTAGCTGGTTTTCCACACCCTGTGGCAGCACAAGCTATACGCCAACTTGGAAAAATTCTCCTATGGCATGGACAGGGTCCATTACCTGGGCTACATCATTGATCAGCATGGCATACATGTGGATCCAGCCAAGATCCAAGTCATTCGTGACTGGCCAGCCCCAACCACACTCACTGAGCTTCGGAGCTTCTTTGGCCTTGCCAATTTCTATCGCAAGTTCATGTTGGGATTCTCCCATATTGCATGGGCCCTCAGCCAAATAAACAGGGGTGGTGGTAAGTCGAAATTTGCATGGGGTCAGTCCCAACAACAAGCATTCGATGATTTAAAGCAGCGCTTGTGCTCAGCCCCAGTACCTTCACTACCAGATTTGCAGCAACCCTTTGAGATCGAGACAGATGTTGCAGACTATGTTGTGGGTGCCATTCTCACTCAACACAGCCACCCCTTGGCCTATCATAGTGAGACACTATCAGATGTTGTCTGTAATTACCCTACTTATGACAAAGAAATGTACTCCATTGTGAAATCCTGCTGCCAGTGGAGACTTTACATTCTTGGGAAGGAGACAATCATCCACATTGATCATAAGCCACTGTACTTCATGCAGACACAAGGAAAATTGCAGAATGATTGCCATAAAAAATGGTCCACATACTTGCAACAATTCCACCTCAACATCAAGTATAAAATAGGAAGTATCAATCACATCATTGATTTCCTCAGCAGACCGCTAGTAATGACACTCACCACGGTGCTATACTCTTGTGTCCATGAGACCTCTGGATGGCCCCGACTCTATGAGACAAACCCAGACTTCACCACCACCTACTAAATATTGGGTGCAAACGTAGTTGTCGATAATTTCCATCTTCAGGATGGGTTGTTGTGTCATCTGGGCCATATCTGTGTTCCATCAAGCGAGTGTGCAAAGATGATCTGGGAAGCCCACTACAGTCGGGTGGCAGGACACTTCGGAATCGAAAAGACAGTGGCGATGCTACATAAACATTTATATTGGTTGAAACTTCGACAGGAGGTCAGCAAGTATATCAGGTCCTGCACTGCCTGCGTTATTGCCAAACCGACCACTAAGAAATAGGGCCTGTACACCCCTCTTCCTACTTCTAACAGGCCATGGGAATCCATCTCAATGGACTACATGTCGAGCCTCCCATCCACCAAGCGGGTAAATGACTGTGTTTTTGTGGTTGTTGATCGCTTTTCTAAGATGGTGATTATGGTTGCCTACAAGAAGAGAATCACAGCAAATGCCACTGCCAAGATCTTCTTTGAACGAGTCTAGGTACATTTTTTAATCCCACAAACCATTGTCTCAGATTGGTACAGTCGATTTCTCATCACATTTAGGTTGAGCCTTTGGTCACTGTTGGACACCAAGCTAACCAAAACACGGCCTTCCACCCCCAGACAAATGGCCAAACCGAGGTTGTAAATCAAATGATTGTGCATATCCTTCACATGTATAATTCAAAGCACCCCCACACATGGGATGAGAGCCTTCCCTATATCCAACATAGTTACAACCAAGCCCTTCTTATCTCAACCGACCACAACCCCTTTCAGGTGGGGTTGGGATTCCAACCATTGGGTCCCATAAATGTTTCACTTCCCCTTGCGGTCACCTCGATCGACTCATCTCCTGCTCCAACTGAGGCTGAAAAATGCCCCCGGTTCATTGAGTAGATCCAACACATCCTCCAACAGGTTCAGGATATCCTACATAAGTCTAATGATAAGTACAAACAATGCCATGATCAACATCGAGTGCCACATAAGTTTCAAGTGGGCGACAAAGTTTGGTTGCACTTAAAGAAAGAACGCCTTACAGGACCCCATCGAAAGCTTCACCCACGACATTATGGACCATACACTATCACCAAGGTCATGGGGGATAATTATTTTGAGCTCAACATTCCTCCTTTCCTTGGTCTGCACCCAGTGTTCAATGTGGACCTCCTTCGCCCTTATTTCCCACCATTATTGGACACCTCAGAAGTAGCAGAACAACTGACACCAACAGAGATCAACCCCAACTACTTACAAAAAGGATCCAATGATCATATTGTGGACACATGGATCAAGGGCACTTGACAACAAAGGATCCAGCTTTATCGAGTCGTCAAAGCAGGGCAACTCCTACACCAAGGCAAGTGGCTCACCCGAGGCCAAATTCAGCAGAAATTTCCTCATCTGATGGGGGACCTCAATGCAATGGAGACCATTTCTTCCTAAGGAGGTAGGATTGATACAGATGGATATCGGTGGCCACCCACCTTTTCCAACTGGCTTGAAACAATTTTCTGGCAATTTTGGTAATTTACTATTTTTAACAGTTTTCACTTCCAGAGCCGTTTTGAAGCACTAAACGATGTTTTTTTGGAAAACAGGTTTGAAATATACAATTTCCTTCAATATTTCTCCCAAAATAAATCTCCTCGACGATACCTTTCCAATGGGCTATCATATGCCTAAAACGGAGATCGTATGCAAAAGTTACGACCCAGGGAAGTTGATGTACTAACTTAACCAAATGGGGCCCACATGACTTTTGGTGCTTCATCTCCTAGGGTTAGGTTTTTGGATGTCTAGGGTTTTTGAAATTCCTGCTTATTGTAAAAAGGCCTTCAGAGCCTCATTTTAATCATCTTCTTGCGAATGAGCGCAACCATCACATCTCTTCTCAGAGATAATCCGCCACCATTCCAGCAAACTTGTTTCCGCTGCATTTTACAGTTTTCAGCTTATTTCGTTATTGAATAGAAAACCAGTTTTATTGTATCTCTATTATTTTGTGTTAAGCACCTGTTAATAATATGTGTTCATTTCTTTATGCTCATAAAATCTGGATCATCAGTGGTATCAAAGCAGGTTGCTCTTGATCATTTTTTAGTGCATGTCCCTGACGAGGTTCGAGTATAGCAAGTTGGGTCTCGATCTTGTCTCTCTTGAGGAAAATCTCTCTCGCACACCCAAGAAACCCTCCATCGTGAAATAAAATAAAAATGATGGAGCAGAAGATTCTATCAATCTGTTGCGTGAGCAAGCTCTCACTCGACAAAGGGACGAAATGATGGAGAAATTTTTCCCACATCCTTCAATGCATGCCAATAACAATGGACACGTCTTCATCAAGCGGTCACTCTGGAGGCGACTTGCCTTTCAAGGTACAAGTTAATTTTGATATTTTCGTATTTGAAGGATATATAAAAGCATATGCCCTAGAAAAATGGTTAAATATGCTAGAAGGTTATTTCTTTGCTCATAATTTCTCCGATAGGGAAAAGATCACCTTCACACTCCCTAAGGCTCTGCCCCATGTCAAACATTGGTGGGAAACTTACTAGGAGAAATGTTCCACAGAGGAGTCTGGAATATATGGGGCCAACCCCACCTGGTATTTTTTTGTGGATGTGGTCAAGGAAAAATATTACCCTATTGGAAACTATGATGACCAGTACATGAGATGGACCACATTGTGGCAAGAGAAGGGACAAGGAGTGTCGAAGTTCACTAATACCTTCCATACCTTGTGCACCAAGCTGGGTATCAAAGACTTTGAGAGACATATGGTTCTGAAATATAGTGGGGCTCTACACAGATACATCCAAACTGAAATGGATTTTTTGGGCATCTCATCACTGGGTGTTTCTTATCGATATGTTGTTAAAATCAAGAAAAAAATTAAGCACCAGAACAAGTTGGAGTTCACGTCTGCAAATCCACAAAAACTAAAGTATGGTAAATATGGCCCTAACAACTAGCCTTTAGAAAACCAGTCCAAGCCATAGGAAAAGAAGGGTAATGGAAAGACGAAGAAGTACACTGTAAAATGGTGTGATTTCCACAAAATCCCATGGCACAACACCAATCAATGTCACTCAAAACATTCATTGGTGGTCGATATCAAAGATAAGGAGTCGAACCATGATTCAGAATATGATTCAGAAAATAATGGTAGAAGATAGATCATCGACACAGAGCCCATTTCTATTGTTACAATCGCAACAATTCAACCAAACGAACCAGAAGATCATGAAGAGGGGGAGCGCCTTTTTCATTCGCGGATGTTGGTGAAGGGGACCCCGCTGCATTTTATTGTTGAAAGCGTAAGTCAAAAGAACCTCATCTCAACAGAGGTTGTCAAACAGTTGGGATTGTCAACTACACCACACCCACAACCATACAACATTGGGTGGCTTCTCCAAGGATGATATCTCTGTGTCAGCTAGTAGTGTTTCTTTCCCTATGGCATCCATCCCTCTAAGGATGAGGTATTATGTGATTTTCCCCGCTGGATGTTTGTGATGTTCTTTTGGGCCAGCCATATATATGGAAGTGACATGTTATTTATGAGTCATGACCATATAGTGTCATTGTTACTCTGGAGGTTCATCTCTATAGGATACTAGAGGTTTTTCTGACTATCGTCCCACCTAAACAGTGCCGCAAGGTAGTATCGCATACTACAAATTTTAACCTCTTCATAGTTTGTTCAAAAGGTGAACAAAAGAACACTGCAACCATTGTAGCCTCAGTCCAAGAACGTTCTCTCTAGCAGAAGCAGGTCGACAATATTAAATCAAAGAGTAAGGATTCCTTCTACACATATTAATCTCATGTAGCCAGACTAGTTAAAAATGTCCAACCCTTCCAGCCACAGTTTCGTGACAACCTTCAACAAGCTAAGTAGTGCTACTTCTCCAGCAAGGAAAGTAGCTCATCAAGGTTCAGATTCAACAAATGATTCCCCCTATCGCCTAGGAACCCAATGCAATGGATACCATTACTTCCTAAGGAGGGAGGATTGATCTAGGTGGATATCAGTGGCCACCCACCTATTCCACTGGCTTAAAAAAACATTTTCCACCTTGGCAATTTTTCGACAGTTTTTCAGGTCCCAAACTTCTAGGGTCGTTTTGAGGCCCTAAACGATTTTTTTTGGGGATTTGGGGTCCATAACTAATTAGAGAACATTGGTATGGGCCATTCTAAATTTGTTATTCTCGGTTATACCTTTCCAACGGTGTATCAAGCGCCCAAAACGGAGATCGTATGCAAAACTTATGCCCCCCTGTAAGTTGACGTATCAACTACCCCCTTCGGGGCCCACAAACCTTTTGGCTTTTCATCTTCCAGGGTTAGGGTTTTAGATTTTACTTATGTTAAAAATGCCTTTGGAGCCTCATTGTAAAAATCATCTTATTTCGAATGCAAGTAGCCATCACATCTCTTCTCAGAGATAAGATACCACCATTTTAACAAGTCTTTCACTATGTATTTTTATTGTCTTTGTACATTTCTTTCATGAATAGAAATTGTGTATTACTGTATTTCTCTGTTTCTTGAAATATTTATGTGTATTTCATTGTAATATCTCTTCTTGCATTTCATTCTAAAAAATAATCTCGATCAGTGGCATCAGAGAAGGTTGTTCTTGATCATTTTTCAGTGCATGTCCCCAACAACGTTTGAGTATAGCAAGTTGGGTCTCAAGCTTGTCTCTCTTGAGGACAATCACTCTCGCATGCCCAAGAAACCCTCCATGGCGGAAGAAAAGAAAAAAGACGGAGCAGAAGATTATATCAATATTTTTCTTGAGGAATCTCTCACGTGACAGAGGGATGAAATGATGGAATTTTTCCCACATCCTTCAACGCATGTCGATAAAAACCGGTGCGTCTTCATTAAGAGACCACTTTGGGGACACCTTGCCTTTCATGTTACAAGTTAATTTTGATATTCTCATATGTGAAGGAAAAGTAGATGCAGATGCCCTAGAAAAATATTTAAATCTTCTAGAAGGTTATTTCTTTGTTCATAATTTCTCCGAAAAGGAGAAGATCACCTTTGCACTCCTTAAGGCTCTCCCCCATGTCAAACATTGGTGGGAAACTTACTAAGAGCAAAGTTCCACAGAGGAGTCTGGAATATATGGGGTTGAGCCCACCTAGGGATTTTTTGTGGATGAGGTCAAGGAACAATATTACCCTGTTGGAAACTATGATGACCAGTACATGATATAGACCACACTGCGGCAAGAGAGGGGCCAAGTAGTGTCGGATTTCACCAATACCCTCCATATCTTGCTCACCAATTTGGGTATCAAAGACTCCGAGCGACATCTAGTTTCTAAATATCGTGGGGCTCTACACATATACATCCAAACTGAAATGGATTTTCTAGACATCTCATCATTGGGTGTTGCTTATCGATATGTTGTTAAAATTGAGCAGAAATTCCAGCACCATAACAAGTGGGAGTTCAGGTCTGCAAATCCGCAACCACCAAAGTATGGTAAATATGGCCCTAACAACTAGCCTTCAAAAAACTGTTCCAAGCCACAGGAAAAGAACGCTAATGGAAAGACGAAGAAGGACACTATAAAATGGTGTGATTTCCACAAAATCCCCTGGCACAACACCGATGAATTTTGCTCAAAACAGTCATTGGTGGTCGATATCAAAGACAAGAAGCTAAACCATGATTCAAAATCTGATTCAGAAAATACTGGTAGAAGAGAGATCATCGACGTAGACCCCACTTCTATTTTTGCAACCGCAACAATTCAACCAGAAGAACCAACAGATCATGAAGAGGGGGAGCGCCTTTTTCATTCACAGATGTGGGTGAAGGGGATGCCGCTACATTTTATTGTTGATAGTGGAAGCCAGAAGAACCTCATCTCAGGAGAGGTCTTCAAACAGTGTGGATTGTTGACTACACCACACCCACAACCATACAACATCGGGTGGCTTCTCCAAGAACAAGATCTTTGTGTCAAATAGCAGTGTCACTTGTCCTATGGCATCCATCCCTTCAAGGATGAGGTATTATGTGATGTTTCTCCATTGGATGTCTGTGATATTCTTTTGGGCCAGCCATATATGTGGAAGCATCGTGTTATTTATGAGTCTCGACCCTGTAGTGTCATTGTTACTCTGGGGGGTCATCTCTACAGTATACCAGAGGTAGTTCTGACTACTATCCCACCTAAACAGTGACGCAAGTTAGTATCTCATACTAAAAAATTTAGCTTCTTCACAGTATGTTCAAAAAGTGAACAAAAGAACACCGCAACCACTGCAGCCTCAGTCCAAGCACATTCTCTCCAGCAGAAGCGGGTTGACAATATTAAAGCAAAGCGTAAGGATTCCTTCTTCACACAGTCATCTCATGTAGTCAGACTGGTTAAAATGGTCCAACCCTTCCAACCACAGGTTTGTGACAGCCTTCAACAAGTTAAGCAGCGCAACTTCTCCAGCAAGGCAAGTAGCTCATCAAGGTTTGGATTCAACAAACACTTCCCATTATCCCCTGGGAACTCAATGCAATGAATACCATTGCTTCCTAAGGAGGGAAGATTGATCCAGGTGGGAATTAGTGGCCACTCACCTATTCCACTAGCTCAAAAAAAACATTTCCACCTTGGCAATTTTTTGGGTCCCAAAGTTTTGGGGCCATTTTGAGGCCCTAAACGAAATTTTTTTGGGGATTTGGGGTCCAATATATTCCCAACAGCAATGGCTTGAGCTAGTGTAAATTCATTCTTCTCGATTAGACCCTTCCAACGGTGCATCGAGCACCCAAAACGGAGATCATATGCAAAATTTATGCCCCTGGGAAGTTGATGTATCAACTACCCCCATCAGGGCCCGCAAACCTTTTGGTTTTTCATCTTCCGGGGTTAGGGTTTTGGATTTTACTTATGTTAAAAATTCCTTTGGAGCCTCATTGTAATAATCATCTTCTTGTGAATGTGAGCAGTCGTCACATCTCTTCTCATAGATAAGCTACCACCATTCTAGAGAGTCTTTCACTCTGTACGTTTCTTTCATTAATATAAATCGTGTATTATTGTGTTTCTCTTTTTCTGGAAATATTTATGTGTATTTCATTGTAATATATTTTCTTTCATTTTGTTCCCAAAAATAATATGGATCACACTAGCACCAATTGAATTTGGTGACATGCATACAAGCCTCTGCAACAACAAATGTGTCCAAAGTGCACTCTCCAAAATGGACTTACTCATTATGTGAAATCTCATGATATGACATGCCATTTTGATAATCGGGTGATTGCAATTCTTATTCTCAACATATTTTCTCGCCTAATTGGTGATGTCTTTGCCCAAATTTTTCTCAATCATTATTTTTTCCATTTTCTTGCCCTGCAATGTTGTAGTGACATTTGAGACAATAATAGAAAGTTTTTTCAAATCCTTGATAACATGAATGTTGAATGGATATGGGTGATCTAACCTAAAGCAACGATTGTGTATGTGGCTAATGAAAAATATGATACTCCCAGCCACTTCTCTTGTGCTATGAAAGGTAGGGGCCTTTAGACGTTCATCAATGTGGAATTGAAAAATCCCTAAAATTATAGCCTAGTGTTTATCTTCATTTGTCTAATGTGGGTTCCAATTAATAATCAATATTGGATCTATGAGGTCATGGTCAATGAGCTAGTTTATTCCACTTGGCCCTTGAGGTTGGCAATTTATGTGACTTGAGGGTTCATGACTTCATCCAATGCAGCTTCCTTGTTTCTGAATTCAACTCCTAAAGTTATTTTTCCCATTTATTGCACTAAGTAGTGATAAGGAAGTTTATACACAAGTAGTTAAATTTT
Source organism: Picea engelmannii (assembly GCA_009831015.1). Taxonomy (NCBI): domain Eukaryota; kingdom Viridiplantae; phylum Streptophyta; class Pinopsida; order Pinales; family Pinaceae; genus Picea; species Picea engelmannii. The sequence goes on from ML801387.1 coordinate 78,035, forward strand.
GTGAAGGTATCCAAGGGCACCAACACTATCACTCTCTATGACGGCATAAGAGTACGGATTTATGTGATGAACAAATCCCATGCCCTCCAGCTCAAAGGATATATTTCCTTTATTTAGGTTAATAATGATGTTATTGTCGAAGGCACGTTCAATTCCCAAGAGTGTTGGGAAAGGATCCATCTCACCTAGGATTTCTATTACTTCAAAATCCAACACTATTTTAACTCATACAAGGTTAACTTGAACATCGTCTAACCCGTCAATAGGAAAAATATTATACCAATTGGTAGGGTGAAACTGAATTAGTGAGTCAACTAGCCTAGGGCTTCCCAAAATATTATACCAATTTCTAGGATGCAACTAAATTAGTGAGTCAACAAGCCTAGGGATTCCCATTGCTTCCCAATATTTCTTTGATTGAATTTTTATATCAAATCCCAAATTTAACATAACATTTATGACCTCATAGTCGGTAATGTCTATGATGAGTCAAAATTCTAAGTATATTTGTGTCTTCTTATTTATCCTTACCCTATGGGTGTGCCTTTCAAGAAGAGGCGTGGTGATTTCATCTTCACCTTATTATACTGCCGGAGGCACGGAGGTAGTATATAGCAATGAGTTAGCATTGACTTTCATATTAGTTTTATGTTGACTTAAAAAATGTGTATAAATTTTAATGTTGAACATAACAAATAAAAAAAATGTTTTTCAATATAACAAAATTAGTATTTTTATGACCTCTCATTGGTAAATAAATTGATAGTGTTATTGCAACCTTCACTTCATTCAAGGTTTGAAATTAATTTTGACATGACTATATATGAGTGTCACTTTCTTATAAGGTACAAGTCTATTGATAAAATAATTTTATAACAAATATAAAATAAAAACCATACATATATTCATATTGAATTAGCCCCCTTTCACAACTCCCAAAACACATTGAATGGAGACACTTTAGTCATCAATTCTATATAAACCAAGTCACATGAAATGAATCCATTGACCTATGAAATAAGACTCTTTTTATTATTTCTTTTCTTATTTTTCCAAATATGTAGTTATGAAACCATTTTTAATTATTTTGGTAAGTTACCATTGACCTATGAAATAAGACTCTTTTTTTAATTTTCTTTTCTTATTTTTCCAAATGTATCGTTATGAAACCATTTTTAATTATTTTGGTAAGTTAATTGATAGCTACGGGGTTAGAAACCCAATGGATCTAGTGGCAGCCTTGTTCGGGCACTGGCATTGGTGGGGAAAACTCCGATTCGTTTTTTTTGGAAGACGTGATTTGGTATACGGTTAAACTTGTTAGGACAATCTCTACGAACACAAAACCTCCACTATATACTAAAAACTGCTATTAAAAAAACCAATTGTTTATGGAGACATATGATAGAAAGGCTGGGCTCCAAAATAAATTTAGGTTTTTTTAAAATGACATATTTTAATTATAAGAACAAGCTAAAGCACTTGCACACCCTCTCATGGGAATGAGAAACCTCAAAGACAAAGGAAAAACTCGATAAATTCACATAGATTTGAGTAAAATTTCTTTTATTATCTTCGGAGGCAGTATATCGCATCCTGTTGATCTTGTTCTATAAGTTTCTTGAAAGCAGTGCACAACCTCCAAGAAAAAATATCATTATCCAAAATTTTGAAAAAATCTTTAAAGAATCATGGACATACTCCATTGATCCTTCCCACTCAATGACCCTCCCTTTCCCAACTCATGGGCTTCATTCATTCTTGAGGGTAGTTGGATTAGAATTTAATTTGGTGGAAATGAATGCCTCCCACATAAGGTAGAGATATTCCTTGTAATACTACCTATGTTAAGTTGCATCAAAGTCAAGTAGAAGAGGACTGGACTTTCTAAACTATATTGATGTTCCAAGACCTTCGTCGCCACCTATTTGGGTTCCACCTCTAGTTACCACGATTAACATAGCACCCTCAATATCTAGCATAGATAGGATCTCCAATATGACCAATTTAGTATTCCTCTCTTAAACTTAAGCATCCTATTTCTCCAAAAGTTTTGGGAAATATTTTGTACCATGGCTAATAGCTTGGTAGTAGCCACACCTAACCCTCTCCTAGGAAGAGAACAATTTTGAGAAATATATCATTGACTTTGTTGATGCTTAAAATTAAAACCAAACGTAACACTTGAAACACCCTTGTAGGGATCTCATGGGAAAAATGGGGAGGGAATCCCACCTTACTTTTAAATCCACCAAGCGTAACTAGCTTAAATTAATTAGTTAGGCAAGTTAGCAGAGTATTTCCCCTTTACGGTACTACTCCAATTATGTGTGCATGTAAATTTAAAATGTTTCTTAAGTTAGTGATTAATTGCCTTATATTCTTGTTTTAGAATGAAAACCTAATCCTAATAAGTTATGCAAATTGAATCTTAGTGCGGAAATAAACTAATAAATGTAGAAAAGTTATGGCAGTTACACGTCAATTAGAATAAAATATTAAATTTGAGTTGATGTGAGCTAAAAATGCATAGATAAATACTTAATAAAATGTTGCAATGGTTAGATTGTTAAATTAATCATAAATTCGGCAAACTATAAATGTAAAACGCCTTATCATGATCAGTTAAAGGTATGCCTATGTACATCAGTTAACAAGAGAAATAAAATTGAAAAGTGCTTGTAATTAAGCAAGAATGTTGTGAAAGACAAGTAATATAGATGAAGAAAGGTAAGTGTATGTATTCTCAAAGAAATATTTATTCATTAATGAATATTTCTATACATCCATGATGCAAGAGCATAGAGCAATTTCTATCATATCCAACTTGTCAATCCAACAGAGCACATCCATTATGGAGGACCAGCCACATAAGGAGCACAATTGGAAAAAAAATGATGTAAAAAATGCACCTCAAAACAAAAAATGTGCTATCAACATCAACTTTTAAAGAACCAATAAGATTTAAGATGATTATATCAACCATAAGGGTAAATAGTTTTAAAGGGAAAGAAAAAAAATACTTTTTTTCATTGTATTTTCAACTTATCTCCTTATGGATTTACTCTAATTTCAAGTGTAGGCACTGGTTGGATGTGGAATTAAATTCCACATCAAATGAGTACCCACAATGCATATTCTAATAAACCCATAGTGAGATAAACTAAAAATACATGAAAAAACATGTTTCTTTGTTCGATGCAGAATTAAATTCTACATCCAACAAGTACCCACACTACATACTTTTAATAGACCCAGAGAGATAAACTATGAAAGAAACATGTTTTTTCATGCATTTTTAGTTTATCTCACTGTTGATCTATCAAAAGTATCCAGTGTGGTTACTCACTAGATGTGGAATTTAATTATGCATCCAAAAAGTGCCTACATAAAATTTGAGTAAACCCATAAAGAGATAAGTAAAAATCACAATTAAAAAAATAGTTTTTTTCTTTACTTTTGAATATTTGTAACTCTTATTTTATTATTTTAACTATTCTTTTATTATTTCTCTTAGGATGTCCATTTTAGACCTCAAAATTTCTCTAATGGGACCTTAGGAGCCTCTACAATGCATCTATGTCATCAAATCAGAACCCTACAATCCAACAACCCTCGTCAATTATGGAGGACTGGGTGTGTAGGGAGTACCACTCATGGGGGAGCTCCACAATCATCATCCATAGTGGATCAAATCCACACCATTTGAAGACCCACAAGAATTGTGGAAGGAGGCTATCCCTTAGATGGCATCACCACATGGTGTCCCACAATTTTCTCCACCATCTGATATGTCGCCATCATCCAATGATCCATGTTACTCTACATATTAATATACAATAACTTGGATTTAAATCCATCTAAGGTAACCACCACTATTGCATGGCTTAAATTAATGGTTCCAAGTGTGGATTAATTAAAAATTAATCAAAAGTGTAATTTGGTAGATGTATTTGGGGTTGCATGGCACCTTATGGTGGATTCCCTCCATTGGTTTATTGATGAATCTTAAATGTTGGAGTAAGGTATTTTTATTATGGGGAAAGTCTTGATATTTATATTGTTCTTGGTTCTTGAAGAGAGAATAGAAGGAGAGGATAAGTGAGGAAGAGCTATGTATAGAAAAAAAAATATAGAGATGAGGAAGAAGAAAAACATGAGGAGAAGGAGAAGGAAAGAGAAAGAGAAGATAAGTTGCAAAGGAAGAATAAAGAATCCCATTTCTTGAAATAAAAGACTAGCGAAATATTCTTGGATAAATTTCTTTATGATTTTTTTATTATTGTTTTGTAAAATCACATCTGAGACTTAGAACAGAGGGAACAATTTTATTTAAAAGAAATGATGAATCACCTAAAGCATGTACATGTAATTTACCATTTTTAAAATTAATGTAAATCTATTGTTGGGATTTTTAGTGATTGCCTATGTGCATGGTGCATGTTTTAGCTTGAATTTTTTATGCCTGATTTTATTTTGTAATTGTGTGCTTGTGATTGTGACCACATTATCAAACTTTAATGTGGTCTCATTACTACCAATAGCTACAACCATATTGTTACACGAATCTGGAAATGAACATAGTAAACCAATGCACTTATATTCATCTAAAATTTAATATCCAAAGACAACAAATGACTTACCACAGTATTGAAGGAATTTAGATGCTCTATCATTGAGTGTCCATCATTCATTCTCAGGAGGTACAAATTATTTCGAAGGAAAAGTTTATTTACCAAGGAATTAGACTAATACAAATCCCCTAACTTATCCCATAATTCCTTGGTTGTATATTTTCTTGATACATTCGGTAAAACTGAGTCTGAAAGACACAGTTGGATTGTGCTCTTTACCTTCCTATCCAACTTCATATAGTCTTATGTCAACATACCCATAGGAGCAGTACTCATTTCCACAACAACCCACTATTCTTTATCTACCAAAAGATCATCCATGTTCAACTTCCAAATCTCATAGATTTTCCCATTAAATTTATCAATCTATATCTTGGAACTGCTTGACATTTTATTTCACCACAAGAATCACCACCATAGAACTCCCATTGAAACCAAGTTTATGACAAACCTAATATAACTGAACCCTTAGAAAAAAAAGCATCCCCCTAAAGCCAATAACTTCTCTAATACCAAATGTAGGTTTTAATCCTTTACAGTATAGAAATGCACATATAGATTCTTTATAAAACANATATATATATATATATATATATATATATATATATATATATATATATATATATATATATATATATATATATACACACACATAGTACTAAGAAATTTACCCTGGAAACCCTTAACCGGGAAAACCAACAAAATGTTTAGAGTCACACCTCTAACTCTCAATATATTAAATCCACCATTAAAATACAATATATAGGATCTTACAACATCCAAAATCCCTAATCTATTGACTTGGATTAGATTACAACCTTAATTACTTAACCAGAATTAGAAAACCATGGACCAAAAAACTATGTGCCAAAACCACCCAAAATCTATGCAAAAACTAACCAAATTTTTTTATGGGGGCTCCAACCCCCCTTGTGACCCCCTCGCAATGCTCAATGCAACGTAACAACATGTGGGGCTAGTCATGCAAAAATATAACACATACATAATATGATCTTAGGCCTTAAATGGCTAGTTTTGGAGTCAAAACTATGCTAACAAAGTTCACAACCTCTTAACACTATTATGCACATTGATATCTTTTCAACAACACAAATATCACCTCAATTGGATTTTGTATGTGGAATTTATGCCTCCCCCAATTTGACCTATCTTTATGACCACCATGATAATGATTGGATGCCACATTAGCTCACGCTACTCCCACATGTGGATCTAGTCATGTGTGGACTTTCAAGAAGATTCTAGAGGGTAAAACACCCTAACATTAATTGGGGATACAAAAATTCTAACCTTGACCCTAGAAGCCTATTAGGTTATGTTAAATATTGGGCAGTCAAGAAACGAAGGGTTCCATTCTTATTGTATTATTTTTTCTCCATATTTGAGTAGAGAATACGGGAATGGGATATTGTAGTAGAACAAAGGAAGTAGAATATCTTGTAGTATTTGTATTGGCCACAATTTTGATAGAACTCCATGTTGACTACCCCTTTCTTTGTATTTTCATTTCATGTTAGAGAAGAAAAGAGCATTGTTGTGTGCAATTTGTGAAAAATATGTACAAAAATCACTAACTTAATAGTTATATGTTAAGCACAAACAAAATTGGGTGTAAGAGATAGAAACCCTAACTCTAAACTAAAAATACCATTCTCAAACTTACATTATTCATGAAGTAAATGACCCAAAGAATAAAAGAGAAACATTCACATGATCAAAAATTTCATAAAGAATGAAACTATCTATTACCAAATAGATAAGGCCAAAGATAGCACCTATTAAGGAGCTTGATGAAGACAATGGGCTCCAAATCCCCTCCTTGGGATGGGTCCTTGGCTTCCTTGGTGTGTGTATATGATCCCCTCCTCAGTGTATGAGCAAGATACCTAGAAAAAAAAAAACTCTCAAGAGGAAGAGTCTTCAAGACTGTAGTGGAATTTTGGCAGCATAACCTTACTATGAATATGGATGGATTGAGTGACCTCAAGGATTTATTTATAGGGAAAATAGTGGTTAAACCCCCTTGACATGGACTTCAAATAATTGTTAAAGATTAACAAATCAAGGCTAACAATAGAAATTAGGGTTATGAATGGTCCACATATAACTAACTTCCCATTTTAGCAAATCTAGTCTAGAAATAGTCAGAATTGGATTTTTGATGAAGCAATGCAGCTTTTTAGGGTATTATCTGCATTGCCTGAATTCTCTTATTGGGGGTGATATCTATGTTGGCCCTTTTTGGTCAAAATCAGGGTTCGATTTTTCATTTTTCGATGAGTTATAGGTCATATGGTGGTGGAAAGGGATTGAAATGGAGGTTAAGCATGTTGTTGGTGATATATTTCAATAAGAACGCTAGAAATGTTGCAAGTGAGTAGTTTTAAGGTTATAACAAATTGCCTCCTAATGCGTGAGCTTAAGATTAAATCATTTGACCGAAATGCATCACATTTTCTTTATCCAAGTATAGAGAGGACCAAGGAGAGAGTAGAGTGTCCAAGGAAGGAGGACTGCTCGCGGAAGGGCCATGAAGAACCACCTATCAACAATAATAATAAAATTTGATATGTGTGCAAAGTGTCAATATGGACAAGGTATCATACCCATGCTCATCTATTATCTCACAAAAATGATAAAATGGTGTGACATGGAAGAAATGGACACAAAACAGGGTCTCAATATAATACAATATGATGTTGGAAAAGTGATGCCAAAGTATAATACAATGATATGAGAATTCCTATGTACACATGCTTGGAACAAAAGGGGCTAGGTCCAACATAAAATCATAATCACTGCAATTGATCTGGATACATAAGATTTGAGGCCCCCCTCCTAGGGTGGGGGGGAGAGAAGAAAGCCAAGAAGCTTTGGTGAACAAGAAAGAGGATTTGAATATATAAAATGATTTATCAAGAGGGAATCTCAAACTGATGGCTCTAAGAATGGTAGAACTAATCCAATCAAATCCAAGTAACTGCAACTAAGGCTAGATAATTGAAAAAAAATGTGTGAATCTTAATGGTGCGAGAATGAACTAGAGTTGATCCCATGAGATCCTACCAACTATAAGAGGAATTATGACTCTCTTATCTTGGTCCAAGGTATCCCATCAATGAGGAAAATGGAACCAAGTTACATAGGAATAACCCCGAGCATCAAGGTGCTCGTGATGATCCTCAATATTGCCTATCTCAAAGGCTCTTCATAGACACATTTTTCATCGTGATATCACTAATATTTGTTTTTTTTACCATGTTTAATAGTAAGTCATGAGTACTTTTGTATCTTTCTTAGTGAATAAGTTTTTGAGGTGGAATTTCATGTGTATAGTACCTTTTTTATCTAAGTCCTATGATAAACAATGTTTGTAGAATCAAACAGGTCAAACCCCTTAAGGAAAGGAGAATTCCTAGAATCAAGGGACCTTGTCCCCATAAGAGAACTTTCATCCAAGAATCAAGGAACCTTGTCCTTGTAAGATCACTTCCATCCAAGAATCAAGGGACCTTTTCCTCCACCTACCTCTAGAGCGCTCTCAGTTCACTAATGACCACTCCTTGCAAGAAGTAGTTTGAAAATTAGATGAGATTGACTGAGATCTATTATTCCTCCATTTCCTCCACAATTCAAGTGAAGAGGTCAATTTATCAAGGATATAAATAGGCCTCTAGCGTAGGGGAAAGAGATCCAAAATTCTAATATTGTATTGATTTTTGTTAAGAAGACTTTTTTGAAGACTTGGATATTTTTCTATTGATGTACTATTGATTTTGATGAAATAAATATGACTCTATTCTCATCTTGTTAGAGTTTCTCTAAGGTTACTTTTGTTTCTTGGGTAGGGCCCTCTCAATAGGGCTCAGACCCTATTGCAATTTATCTTTTTCTTTCATGTTAATGAGTTATCAGTTAGTCTTTCATTTTATCTTGAAGTTTAGATAGGCATGCATGGTAATCTATGATTTCTGTCAATTTGTTATTAATTGTTAGCTTCAGCAGGTATCCTGTAGAAATAGTTAACATTCTATTAGGATGCTCAAAGGTTTCCTCTCAAGGTTGGAAACCTCAATTATACCTCATTATATTTTAGTCTATCTTTGTCAATCCTTTTGAAGTCTCCTATTAACTTCTTAAGACTCTTTTTGGCTTCTTGCAGAAGTTTCTTGTAGGACTGTTACAGTTCCTATAGAACTGTTACAGTCCCTAGAGAAATCTCATGTAGATTGTTTTAGCTCAATATTCTTAGTTTTTCTCAATCATCTTTTCATGAAACTAGAAGTAGAAAATAAGATAACATATGGCTTGTTGTCGACTCAAGGATTAGGCATAAATTAGTTCATTTAGTTTATGCAATGGCTATACTTCTTTAATTGCAATTTCTTATCATACAATAGAATTATTTTCATGTTTTAAATTCAATTTACCCATTTCAAAGTTTAGAACACTTTATCTCACTCCAATAGATTAGATCTCCTTTAATGTAATTTAGATCAGTTGTTCTTTCAATTTGGTGTGCTTTCATTTATGCAATAGTTCAAAGTCTCTTTCTACAAATTCAATTCCCTGCACAATTCATGCATTTAACCCCTTAATCAATCTCATACCTATACTGTTGTCAATGAATTCTACATATACTTTGCATAGCACCTCTTAATTTTGTATGAACCTTGGTTTGACAAGTAAAGTAACAAGTCAAGGAGGCAGTAGCATCATTGTTGTTATTCCTAGGCCCACCACTTTTCAGGGTCCTTGCCAGGGAGGTGATAAAGTATGCACATCATTTTCATTTTTTTTTTCTTTGTGTGACTTGGAGAAATAGGAACTATGACTCGGTCACAAGGCCAACCTCACTTTAGATTTTTTGTAGTGTAAAATCCCTAGTGCTTTCACTTCGAGTGAGTATTGATATCTCCTTATCACATTCTTCGCATATTTAAAAAAAAACAATTTCATTTTCTTCACTTTTATGAATGACTCGACCTAGAGATAGGAAGGGGATATTTTTACCAAAAAACGGGCCCAAGTAATCCATAAATTGGTCCTGAGACACTTGAAATTTTCTTGGAAAGGGAAGCTAGAGAATTTGAAAATATTTCAGATGAAGATCAATCTCCCTCACCTCATACCATGGCTGGTGAAGAAGATATGGCAGAATTATTTGAGTTTCCCATACGAGAAACCAATGGAGAAACTAAGATGAAAAATGTTAATCCTTCTGCCTTGCCTCATTTCCATGGTCTTGTTTCTAAATACCCTAACACTTTCTTATTTTATTTTATAGTTATATGCAAGACATATGATTATACTATTGATGAAAAAAATCTCAAACTTTTTCCTTCTACTTTGAAGGATTCACCTCTAAGATGGTTCATGAGCCTGGAGGGAAATAACATCACAACTAGGGATCAAATGAAGAATACCTTCAGTGAAAAATATAGATAATATTGTAGAGTAAGGGACACAAGATATGAGATCTTCATAATGACTCAAGGACTTGACGAATCTCTAGAAGACTTTGAAGAGAGATTTCAGCTAATCTATAAAAGAGCTCACAATTTCACTCTAGACGAGGATTCGCTCAAGCTTGTCTTGTTGGTTGTGGAGCCTGATTATCTTCCTGATTCAGAGGTCCTTGCTTTCATCTGTGTTTATACCCCATGAAGTATTTACACCCCAGAAGTATGTACACTCTTCCATGCGGGGGAGTGCAGAGGGGGGGTACCCCCTCTGCGAGGTCCGGAGGGGATATCCCCCCGGCTGGGGGGTCTGGGGGCAAGCGGGCCCCCAACGGGGGTTCGGGGACGAAGCCCCCAAAGAAAAAATTGCCTTATAAAAGTATATTGTGATTTCATTGTAAATCTGGACCGTTCATTATAAGGTCACAGATCTAACGATAGAGATTATGTTAGGGTTTTTTGCCCTAGAAGGCAACCCTCTTTTATGAGGGAAATGTATTGTGGCTATGGTTGATGGTGAATATTGTATTCT
>ML801387.1:88733-121534 GCA_009831015.1 Picea engelmannii
TTGTTGGATAATAATAAAGGAAGGACCTGGCAATTTCTCTGGTGGACGTAGCCCACACTGGGTGAACCACGTAAATTTGTGTCTCTCTTGTATTGTGTGTCTTCTGTGTTTTGTTTATGCATTTGTTTTATTTTATTTCTCCGCGGTCCTGTTTTTCTAACATGTCTTACTTAGAGGATTAAGAGAGGATCTCATGGAAAAAATAAATATCCTATCCAATGGAGATATATATCAAATGGAATATTATGATATCAATCAAATCTTCAAAAACCATTCAAGGTCCTCAAGGAAGAAAGGTATAAATGGTAGAGGAATGGTACCTCAATCTTCTAACCATGCAGCCCATATTAAAAATGAATTAGGAGGGTTAATAAAAGATATGAAAACTAATATTTTTCATTTTTTTCCATGCAAATGGATACTTTCCATATCAAAAGGAAACATGAGGAAGCAGAGAAGGAATTATCCATTTATTTCCCTAATTGCACTAAGAGGCATCCTAGAAATGAGTTCCCTTTGGACCTTATAGATGTTTGTGGTACTTGTGAATAAAATTATCCAAATAAAAAATGTCCTTTTTTTCCAGGGTTAAAGGATACATTTCTAGGAGTAGAGAAGAATGTGGAATCACTATACTTAATCAATCAAAGGAGGCCTGTAGAACCAAGACCCTTCCAAACATGTTTGAACTTCAATCCTTCTCAAAATTTGGGTGCATGTAATACACAAATTTCTTCCCAACCTTGGTATAATCCAACCCATATCCTTAGAAAAATACAAATCCTTGCCAATATCAATGGCCACCTAATCCTCCTCCATACCATTCCTTCCCTAGCATGCCACAAAACCAAAACTCCTAGTGGAGTCAGCCTCTACAAAGATGGAAGCCCCAAAATTTACAACAACTAGCATTAATTCCTCCTCCTCTGCAACCCAATAACATTATTCAAAATAGTATTCCTCCTAAATAACCTCATTTACATGCTCAACCAACCCCCAATACGAATAGCAAGCAGGTTTAACCAGTGTACAACAATGAAACAACCTATCAAACTTATTCCTTGGAAGTAAAATAAATTAATCTTAGATTAGGAAAAGTATTACAACAACAACCAAAGCTCATAAAATATGTAGAACCTGAAAAAGATGATGTTATCTTACCTCAGCCACAAACTCCTCTTTATCCTAAAATATTAAATGAAAAGAAAACCTATACATTTGAAGAGAAATAATTTTTTGGAGAACTCAAGAGTTTGTGTGTAAAGATACCTCTTCTGCAAGCCATCAAGAATGTGTGCATTTTCAATAGATTTATCAAAGAAGAGTGCATAAGAAGGATAGGAATAAAAAGAAAAGACACCCCTACAATAAATGTTATAGGACAACTAGTTGACCTTATGCTTGTAAAGATAATTGTATCTAAGTACTTGGATCTAGGAATCTCTTTAGTGAATGTTCACATCACCAAAACCTTGATCCAGAATACTCTCATAGATCTAGGGTCTGCCATAAAATTTATGACCAAAGATACCATGTTAAAACTAAACCTTCAGGAATTCTTAAGAGATACCCCCATTTTCCTCCAAATTGAAGACAAATCCACGATCAAGCCTAAGGGGATGTTGGAAGATATAATACTCACAATTTATTCTTGGGAGTATCCCACTGACTTTTTAGTCCTCCAAACCAAGTCCCAATTCAATGGGTACCCTCTTATTTTGGGGAGGCCTTAGCTGGCCACAATAGATGCATACATCGGTTGTAGGGTAGTGGTCCAGGAGGATCCAGAAATTCTCATAGAGGTCCAGGAGGATCCAAAACCTCCACATAGGTCCAGAATGGTTCAGAAATGCTCAAAATTCAACCATCCCAAATTCTCTCAAAAACTCCATCAATGCATAGATATCGGTGATATCTTTCCAACAGTGCAAAAATTACCTCAAACGGAGTTCGTATGCAAAATTTATGAGCATTCAAAGTTCCAATAAAACCAGGTCAAAGGTCAAAGTCCACATGGGAAGAAAAGGGTGACACATGGCACATGATTGTTGGAAAATAACTAGGCAAGGTACAATCCATGTGGTCCAATTACAGGTTGACAAGTGGTGCACAAGTGGTCCACTCCTATGATGACACGTGGAAAGGATGAGCCAATGAGAGGCTTCCACGTGGTGACCTCCCATTGGCCTATAATGGCATGGTTTATTAAAAATTATAGAGTCGACGGGGGTTGAACCCATGACCTCCATAAGCCTTAACAAAACCCCACTACCTATGTGCCATCAAAATGTTACTTAACCTTACATATCATAAAATGTATTTAATTTGTAATAAAGTTGTAATGGGTAGAAATTAGGGCCAAGGGCCTAAGCCCTTGGCCCATAACTTATTGTTGTATGTGGGTAATGTGATCATTCCCCATAATGCAAGGGTTATGTTATGTGTGTGTGTGTGTGTGTTTTATATATAACATATGGTTAAATATGTTATAAATAACATATAGTTACAGCAACATCCACCAAAATTTCCAAATATATGGTGGTTGGTGGGGCTCGAACCCCCGACCTGCCATATATATAACCTTGCCTTAACTAATGTGTAGGATTGGTTATAAAACCAATTAATTTATATTTAAAAGCATGCCACGATTTTCAGAGGTCGGTTAAGGGTTTGTGCCCTATTTAATGGGCACACAGAATGAGGTTGGGGACAACACATTAATGCAGAGTTTAGTCTCAATTGATGTTCAAATTCAAAACAATTCTTACATGGAAAAATCATTGCAAACATCAAAAGAATATGATTCCAAGGAAAAGTCACAAGAGATTAGGATGCCTTATCGTCATCCAAATCACAAAAGTCATTATGACCAACGACTAGGAGAAGAGGAAAATAAACAATGTTCTTCTTACGAACAAATAAAATACCACACTGAAAAAGAATGAAGACAAAATCAACAACTTGGAACAATCGATCATCAAACAATTCCAATGAAAGTAGATTTTGGATGGATCACTCCCCAAAATATGCAACACATTAGTTTGGGAATTCGAAGGTTATATCATCTTGTTTCATCGAGAGTTGCAACTACAAGCACAAAAGATTTGAGAAGACATCGTGTGCCAGAACAAAAGTTAAAAGGGAAGCCTTCCAGTGATTATGCTTTGAGGACAAAGCATTTTTAAGGGGAAGGCAATGTTATGAACATAAATGTACATATAAAATAGATATTCATAACATAATAATTAATAAATAAATAATAACTATTAATAATGAAAGGACATGTCTCAAAGGACATGACTATTGGTTAAGTCCACCCCTGCGTGGGTATATAAACGATCCCTTGTTCTCAATTGTATCTCATCTCATCTATTCATATTTTATACATTATTCCTACATTTATTATTATTTTATATTCCAAGTATTTTGGATAATTCTTGTGTGAGCAAACTTTGTTCGTCTCAAAATTCAAGGAAAAATGGAAGCAGAAGACTATTGCATCATCTCATCAGGATCTAGGGTCATATTCTAGATATGAATCCAAGATCATGGCCATAGGAATCAAAGGTATATCATCTATCAATTCAAATTCTTCAGTTCAATCTGCCAAAGTGGAAGATCATATTCATCAAAATAAGAGAAGTGAGAATTTTCATGTCAAAGTTAAAGTCAAGCATACCAAGGTAGATACTTTATTTGACAGTGGATCTCAAGTTAGCTTAATATCTGAAGCAATTGTCAAGAAGTTGGGTTTGAAGACGACATCTCACAAAAATCCATATCTGGCATTGTCTTGGGTAGTCCATATCTATTTCACAGGAAGGTTATGTTCTATCGATAAGAGAATAAACATCATCTTTCAAAGAAGGAATTAAATATGTTTTCAAATCTCATCACACCAAAACTAATGTTTCTTTAGTGAGCACAGAGCAAATGAAGAGAATCGTGAGCACAAGTAAATATTTTTTTCTCATGATAGTGAAACAGAAAGGAGAATATATAACATATGATTTATCAAGTTGTGATCCAAGTCATAAAAAGGAGTTGATCAACATCATATCTAATTATGATGAGTTGTTTCAGGAACCTATTGGGTTTCCCACTAAAATGGAGGTTGAACATGAAATATATTTGCAGCAAGATGATCCTCTTCCAAACATTGGAATGTACAGGTCATCAATAATCAAGAATGCATAAATAAAGAAGTAAGTTTAGGACCTACTCGCTTAAGGAATCATCTTACCAATCTCCTCTCTATGTGGTTCTCCTATTGTACTAGTTTTGAAGAAAGATGGAACGTGGAAGATGTGTATTGATTTTTGAGCCCTGAACAATATTACAGTCAATAACCGTTATCCTCTTCCTAGAATAGATGATATATTATATTAGTTAAAGAATGTTGTGTATTTCACTAAGATAGACTTGAGAAGTGGTTACCATCAAATCAGAATTGTAGAAAGTGACATATGGAAAACTTCTTTCAAGACCAAGCAAGGATCGTTTGAATGGTTAGTTATGCCATTTGGGTTATGTAACACACCCGCAACATTTCTGAGAGGATGAATGATGTGGTCCAACCCTACATAGATGATTTTTTATTGTCTATTTAGATGATATATTGATCTTTATTCAAAGATGGGAAGATCATATAAAGCATGTCAAGATAGTCTTTGAACTCTTGAAGAAGGATAATGTGTATATCAAGTTATCTAAATGTGGATTTGGAAAATTCTCTTTACTATATCTTGGATACACTATAGAGAATGGTCAACTAAAGATAGATCCTGAAAAGGTAGGAGCCATTGTAAAATGGCCCAATCCAACCACTGCCACTGAAGTCAGGCGCTTCTTAGGAATAGTACAGTACTGAAGAAAATTCATTGTTAATTTCACGTACATAGTAGCACTCTACGTGCATTGAAAAGTGCTAAACAAGTCTGTCAATGGGGAGGAAAGCAGCAGAAATCCTTCCAGACATTGAAGGAAACGATAAGCACCACACCAGTTTTCGCTTTGTCGTATCTTCAACAACCATTTGAGATTCAAACTGATGCAAGTGGGTATGCCATGGGTGTAGTATTGATGAAACGAGGTAAACCTATATGTTATCATTATGATACTTTAACTCAAGTTGTGATTAACTATCCAACATATTATAAGGAACTATATGCATTGGCACAAAGTGTAAAGAAATGGAAGCATTACTTAATGGGAAAGGGGACAATAATTCATATCGATCATCAGCCATTATAGTATTTGCAGTCACATACCAAGCTACAACATTCACATCATTTCAAGTGGATGGGTTTCTTATAGTAGTTTCATTTGGTAATCAAATACAAGAAGGGTATTCATAACAAGGTTGCAGATATGTTGTCAAGACCAATAATTAATGTATCCACAATACTCAAGTATAGTCCTTTAGCACATGAAAATTATGCAGAACAATATCCTAGGGATGATGATTTTAAAGAAGTATATGATTCATTAGCTCATGGAAATCAGCAGTTGAATTATCATGTGCATGAAAATTTGTTATATCATCTTGGAAAACTATATATACCTAGAGATGAAAGAGTAAGTGTAACCATAGAAGCTCATACATCTCTCATAATTGGCCATTTTGAGGTTGGTAATACCATTGCACAACTACAAAGGTATTGTTATTAGCCTTGGATGAATGAGACATTTTCCAAGTATATCAAAGGGTGTGTTATGTGTGCCACAAGTAAGCATAGAAATAGAAATCTAGGATTATATACACCACTTCCAATACCTTCTTATCCATGGGAAAGTATCTCAATGGAATTTGTAGGTGGTTTTTAGATGTTCGGGATAGGTCATAATTATCTATATGTCATGGTGGATAGATTTTGCAAGATGTGTATTATAATATCATGCAAGAAATAGGTCACAACTGAACAGACAACAAAGATGTTATTTTTCAATGTATGGGTTCATTTTGGACTTCCTACATCTATAATATCATATCGAGACTCTCTCTTTTTGAGAAAATTTTGGTCTCATTTATGGGAACTAATCGAAACTAAGTTCAAGAAGAACACACATTTTCATCCATAAACATATGGATAGATAGAAGTGGTACACAGAATAGCGGTACATATACTTTGAGGATAGTCTAGCAAGCATCCTAAGTTATGGGATGAATAGTTACCTTATGTACAACATGCCTACAATCATGACATGCATTCTTCTACTCAGAAAACTCCTTTTGAAGTATGTTTGGGGTACTTTCCTAAGACACCTATGGAATTTGTTTTTGGAGAAACAAGTAAAGAAGATGGAAAAGATGATATAGATAAAGCTAAAAGGCTCATTCAAATGATTCAGTAGGTACATCAAGTAGTACAAGAACAATTGGAGAAGAGTCAAGCCAAGTACAAGGCAAGGCATGAAAAACATTGGGTTGATCGTCAATTTGAATTCGGTGATCAAGTATGGTTGCATATCAGCAAAGATAGAATGAAAGGTGAAGGTAAAAAGCTAAGGCCAATATGGGATGGTCCATTCAATATCTTGGAGAAGATTGGTACTAATGCCTTTCATTTAGATCTACCAGCCTACATGCAAATGTATTCAGTAGTAAATGTTGAGAATTTGAAGATTTGTGAGCCTCCTATGATTATAGATGAAGATGAAAGTATTCATGTTCCGACAATTGATGATTTTTCTCCAGAATATTTGGACGATCTATAGGAAGATGTTATTCTCAACAAAAGGATAATAACTTCACATCGATATGATGTGGAATATCTTCAAGTTGGTATTAAAGGGGTAAAACCAAGTAAATAAAAATGGATGGAGATTGGAAGGGTGAGGGAACACTATCCTCACTTAGTTTTTGAGTAATAAAAAAAATTGGTGGTCCAAAAGTCTTCTAATGGGAGGAATGATCAAGGAGGATCCAGGAATCCTCATAGAGGTCTAAGAGAATCCAGAACGTCCACAGAGGTCTAGAATGGTTCATAAATTCTCAATATTAAACCATCCCAAATTATATCAAAAATGAAATCAATTCATATAGCTTGGCGATAGCTTTCCAATGACACAAAAATCACCTCAAACGAAGTTCGTATGAAAAAATTTATGAGCACTCAAAGTTCCTATCAAAACAGTTCAAAGGTAAAAGTCCACATTGACAAAAAAAGTGACATGTGTCACCATTGTAAGGATGACATGTGGCACATGATTGTTGGCAGCTTATTGGGAAAGGTACAATCCAAGTGGTCCAATTACAGGTTGACAAGTGATGCACAAGTGGTCCACTCCTATGATGACATGTGGAAAGGATGAGCCAATGAGAGGTTGCCACGTGGTGACCTCCCATTGGCCTATACTGGCATAGTGTATTAAAAATTATGCATTTGAAGGGGGTCAAACCCATCACCTCCATAACCTCCATAAACCTTAACAAAACCCCACTACCAATGCGCCATCAGAGTATTACTTAACCTTACATATCACTGAATGTATTTAAATTGTGATAAAGTTGTAATGGGTGGAAAATAGGGCCGAGGGCCTAATCCCTTGACCCATAAAATATGGTTGTATGTGGGTAATGTGATCATTCCCCATAATGCGGGGGCTATCAACGAATATTTCATGCGAGGGTTATATATATATATATATATATATATATATATGGTTACATATGTTATATATAACATATGGTTACAATAACTTCCACCAAAACGCTGAAATATATGGCAGTCAGTGGGGTTCGAACCCCTGACCTGCCATATATATAACCATGCCTTAACTAATCCTCCTATGGTGCAGGTTTGGTTATAAAACCAACTAATTTATATTTAAAATCATGTCACGATTTTCGGAGGTCATTTAACAGCCTGCACCCTATGTAATGGGTGTGTAGACCAAGGTTGGGGATAACACATTAATGCAAATTTTATTCTTTTAATTTGTGCCTAAGGGTACCTAAGTCATGAGGCTACATCATAAAGTGGGTCGAGCGGTACCTTGATGAAATTTCGAGAATTTTATACTCATTTTGCACAACTTTTCACCAGGAATCCAATGGTGCACTATGTTTCTACATTTGAGCAACATGTAAGAAGGTCATTGTAAAACGCAAGCATTTGAGAATTAATAAAAGAAGGTATCTATTGGAATTGGACCCGGAGAGGTATCCCAAATTGGGTGAACTCTGTTTTCCAACTTTTGTATGTGATTTCATTATTGTTATTCATTTCAAGCTCAATTATTTGCAAGTTAGTTTATCATTAAAGTGGATTTGGTTAGATAAGTTCGTCTCATGTAATTTTCATATAGTCAATGATCATTTTATTTCGAAGATCAAGTAGATGTTTCTTATGTATTAAAAAATTAATAAGCATCTAAGGATTTTTCATATCAAGTAGGCAACATGACTATAATTGATTGTCAATCCCAAAAAAACTTGTCCTTTACCCCTCTTCCCAACCTTTAATAATAGAAAACCTTCTAATGTGGATAGAAGAAGAAGACAACCTGATCCAAACTACTACTTATCCTATCTACAACATCAGCACAACATTGGCTAGTAGCAAGATTGATGAGGACACTTTCCTTGTAATGTTTTTGCAAAATCAATACCCTGTTGATGTGATAATAGAGGGGAGGAGTGATGAAGTCAAATCTGAATTATATGTTGATAATAAAATAGAAATATGGTTAGAACTATTCACATCCGAGATTGAATACCATTCTGTCAAAATCATAGAGATCATCCTTGCAAAAACACTCAAAATCGGCACTAAACTTACCAATCAGCAAGAACATAAATTGTTAGATGCGTTGAAAACAAACATTGAAGATTTTGCATGGGATTATGAGGACATGAAAGGAATCCATTCTTCCATCTGCACCCACCATATTTATATCAAAGAGGACTGCAAACCTATTATGAATCCCCAAAAAAGGATGAACCCTACACCAAAAGATATAGTTAAACAAGAATTGCAAAAGTTATTAGATGTTGGATTCATGTATCCAATTTCAGATAGTGAGTGAGTATCTCCCCTAGTTGTTTTCCCAGAAAATAATGGGAAATGGATGATATGTGTGGATTACTAGGAGTTAAACAAGTTTACAAGGAAATACCATTTTCCCCTACCCTTCATTGACTAAGTCTTGGATGTCTTAGCTGGGAAAGAATATTTTTCATTCTTAGATGGATTTAGTGGATACAACCAAATTTAGATTGGTCCCGAAGATCAAGATGAAACAACCTTTACTTGTCCCTGGGGCACATTTTCTTATAAGGTCTTACCATTTTTCCTATGTAATGCCCCAACCACATTCTAAGGAGAAATACTTAGCATCTTTTCAAAACTCATCCATGCTAAAGTAGAGATCTATATGGATGACTTCACCTCGTATAGAAACTCATTTGATGAATCCTTAGACAATATGGATAAATTTCTCCAAATATGTAAAGAAATGAACCTCTCCCTTAGAAATGACAAATGAAATATGATTATTAATGGACGAAGTATGTTAGGACACCATCTATCCTCTAGAGGGATCGAAGTAGACAAAACAAATTCAAGATCGTTACACTGCTACCTATCCCTCTGAAACCAAAAAATATCAGAAGTTTTCTTGGACATGAAGGATACTATAGGATATTCATCAAAGACTTCAGTAAGATAGATTCTCCCCTATTTACCATGTTATCCAAAGATGTAGATTATTGTTGGACTCTAAATTGTCAACAAGCATTTGAAACAATAAAAGAAAGACTCTCAATTGTTCTTATACTGTAGGGTCATAATTGGTCTCTTCCCTTTCATATTCATATTGATGCATCAGATAAGTTTGTAGGAGCAGTCTTATGACAAAATGAAGATAACAAGCCCTGTGCAATTTATTTTATAAGCAAAAACTTGGTTGGTGTAGAGCTAAACTACATTGTTACATAAAAGGAAATTTTAGGAGTAGTTCATGCTCTCAACAAGTTTAGACATTATGTTATAGGGTATAAACTTTCTGTATACATTTTCATGTTGTCATTAAATATTTGATGAATAAACCTGATATAAATGGTAGGATAATCATATGGCTTTTGTTATTACAATAATTTGATCTAACCATTATAGATAAGCCTGGGAAGCATAATGTTTTTGCAGATTTTTTATCCAGGTTGACCATTCGTACTAAAGAAAAGAAGGCATGATTGATGATCATTTCCTGGATGAACACCTATTTTCAATATCAACACAAACCCCCTGGTTTTTTGACATAGAAATCTATCTGATGACACGGAGGTTTCCTCAACATTTCTCCTATCGGGAATTATGCAATATTGTTCAGAAAAGCACAACCTATACTAGGGTAGCGAGGTATTTATTAAAACTTTCCCTATACCAAGTCTTGAGGATATGCATGAGATAATATGAAGTGCATGATATCCTCCATGATTTTTCTTATGAAACATGTGGAGAACACTATGCATCAAAGAGGACATCCTACAAGATCTTGCAAGCTCGATACTATTGGCCGACCCTACACAGAGATGCTCAACAATACACTCTACATTGTGATGAATTTCAAAGGATGGGGAAGCCTATAAAGAGGAATGAAATTCCCTTGTATCCCCATGTATCATTGGAACCATTTGACAAGTGGGGCATGGACTTTATAGGCCCAATTAATCCACCTTCAGCGTAGAAATGGCACATACTAGTATGTACTACATATCTAACCAAGTGGGCTGAAGTAAAGGATATGAAGGATTCTATAGAACAAAATGTAGCTTCCTTCCTCCAAGGATGCATATTTTCAAGATTTGGGTATCCCAAAGAGATAGTCACATACCAAGGAGCTCAGTTCACATCCATTCTTATTGAGAAAATCATGTAGAAACACCACATACATCATAGGAATTCAACACCTTACCATCCACAAGAAAATGAATAGGATAAAGTCACTAATTGAGAGTTGGAAAATATCCTCACCAAAATAGTGAGCATGAACAAGAAGAATTGGTCAAAGAAACTCATAGAAGTAGTATGGGCATACAACATCACATGTAAGACTACCATAGGGATCACACCCTTTGAATTAGTCTACAGTAAGAAATACATGCTCCCTATTGAATTTGAATACCTTACTTTGAGGAAAACATCTTAATTGAATATGGATATACCATCAGCATAGAAATAAAGATTGAATCAACTAAATGCCTTAGATGAGTACAGGATGCAAGAACTCTTAACAACTGAAGTAGTGCATCAACAAAGAAAATATTGGCATGACAAGAAAATCAAGCATGGCAAGTTCAAAGAAGGGAATTGGACCCTATTATATGATTCAATATTCAAGGACTTCAAGGTAAAGTTGATGACCAGGTGAATAGGGCCCTACATTATTGAAATATGTCATGATAATGGTTCAATACAAATCAGAACCATTGATGAATAAGAAATTCCCTTGCTAGTAAATGGATTCAGCTTTAAAGTTTGCAATAAGTCAGTGACAGGGGAATAGGTTACAACAACAGTGAAGACACAAAATCTAGATGTGATTGATAGTAAAAATTCTCTCAAACCATCCAAATAATGAGACTTGGTTAAGAGAGAGAGAGAGAGAGAGAGAGAGAGAGAGAGAGAGAGAGAGAGAGAGAGAGAATAAAATACCTAGATGAAAAACTCATTGAAGCATCTAGGACAGATCTTTTATTGAAAACCTCCAATGGTGGTGGTCTCAAATATAAGAAATAAACAAATTTCCTCATCAAGAAAACATCCTATAAGCTTGATGAGGTAGGACACTGGTGAAAACTAGCAATGACACCTATGTCTTGAGAAAAAATGAATTGGTATAATAATTTTTGTTTTGGAGGTACCAAAGGACTCCATATTAGCAACCATCTACACATGAAATGAGAAATTAGCATCTAGAATAAGTTAGCAACAACAAATCCTCCACAAATAAAATTAAAAAACAGGAAGAATATTTCAAGTTTTATGCACTTTAACTCATCATTTTCCATACATCACAATTTCCATCTTATCATTCATAAATTTCCCTTGTTTTCCATTCATTTATTTACACTTTACATTTCCCAAGTTTTCATTTTTAACCCTCTTTTCCAAGAAGAATGGCCTACAAGATAAATCTTCATATTCCTACAGGGCCATTTCTCAATAATAAGCTAGGATTTCATTGAACAAAATCATCTCCAGCACCAGCATCATCATCAGTAGCAGCAGCATTACTAGCATCAGCAAAATACAACCTTTTAACTTCATCAAAATAATTCTACAGGATCCCATGTATCATGTACAAATCATTACAGCAAGCATAAAGAGAGTTCTACAGGATCCCATGTTGTTGGACAACTAAGAGGGGGGGGGATGAATCAGTTGTTACTATACTTAAACAATCATATCCATTTTTAAATTCATTACAGATCTCTTCAATGACGATCACAATAAACATGTAGTAGAGTATTCAACATCAATCACACACATGCATAGTACAGATACAGATGTTCCTGAGGAAACCCATAAAGGGTGAAAGCCTCTTCTTATTTATATGATAATTATTTTATGTACATTATCAATCTTATGAGCACCAACTCATAGTGAGGCTACAACCTCAGTTTTGCAAGCTACTACTTGCTGAGAGCACCAACTCTCTGATTTCTCTAGCACCTACTAGAAGGAAGCACCAACTCCCTCACTATTTCAGCACCAACTGGATGGAAGCACCAACTTCCAGTCACACAGGCACCAACCTATAAAATTAGAGAACCAGTGTTCTCCCTAGCACCACCCTGCCACCTTGATTTCTCTAGATGCAACTAGATGGAAGCTACAAATCCCTATGTTCAAGCACTCACTTGAACTTGTGAGGAAAACAGTCCTCCCTAGAACCTCCCAACCACCCTGAAATATAAAACTTTGCTCTTTGTTTATGTATTACACTGATTCAATAGTTTTCATTGGCTTACTAGGCTTATCATTGTTCTGTTGTGTTGCTCTTCTATCCTGTATCAGTGTCTGTTGAGCTTGCATCTCTATGCTTTTCTTTTGCTGCGCAGTTTCTCCTTTAGACTCCATGCTTCTACCTGCATAACATCTTCTCAAAAATTGCAGCACCAATCTCCTCTTTGTTCTCCATTTTTATATGCTCTATACACCTTATGCATGTTGCATCCACTAGACCACTGCCTCTCTTCACTCTCTTCATCCTCACTACCTTCTCCTCATATTCTTTGGCTTTACTGACTGTAACAGTCTTTGACCCACTTCCATATGTCAGTCATCTCTATGACGACTCTACACTCCACTGGCAGTTCCTAGAGTCCCTTCGCCTTCTCTGGCTATCACCCTGAAGTCTCTTCGAGTCCTCTGGTAGAAACCATCAGTGGTTTCTAGCAGTTACCCTGTGAACCTCTGCAGCCTTGTGCCTTTGGCACATTTCACCTTTCCTTTCATATGTGACCTCAGTCGATGACCAAGGGCTTGTTCAAAAGGTATTTCATGATTTTGTGTATCGCGAATTCCTGTTGTGAGGCATCTCGACTCTCAAAGTCATGATATCTGAAATGGGGCTTAGCTTCGTGCTATCTCCTTCCTTAAGCCTTCATCGATGTGACCATAATTTATGACCAAGGGCCAACTCTGAAGATGCATTTCACAATTTGCGTTTCAAGGATTTGTATGTGAGTCACTCTGACTCTTTGACTCCCGGTGCCCGAAATGGACCCTAGCTACGCTATCTCCTTCCCCTCTCATGACCACTAGCAGTGACCATAACCTACACCAAAAGGCGTTTCATAATTTTTCATTTTGGCATTCCTGTGATGAAAGGTCTCGACGCTCCAAATTGCGATCACCGAAACTCCGAAATGGAGCTTGGATGCACTAGCTCTACTCTCCAACTCTTGATAATGTGACCACATGATATGACCACTTGCTAACCATTTGAGCGCTTCGCTCTCCGGATCAATGGTCCATGATCCGTGGTGATCGGACGACTATCCTATGTCCCGGAACTTCAGCCTTCAGGATTTTGGGGGAGAGATGATGCTACAACTCCCGAAACTAAACTCCCGAAGTGACATCACTCTTGCATCACTCGATGATGTGTCATGAGCCGAGTGGCTACCACGTGTCACTCAAATTTGAGATTTCCAGTGACCTGAAATGCCAAATCAACTTGACACTTGTCCTTTTATGATTGTTCCACATGTCCTTGCTGGCGTAAGCTGCCACCTATCCTTGTTGACATGATCTGCCACATTCACCTCCTAGATCTGACTGCCAGATTCATCCTTGATCCGACGACTCAGATATTTTCATCATTTCGCATTTCGCGAGTTGGAAGGATAGATAACCTCGTGCCTTTGACCTTTTGGTCAGCTAAATGCCAATCGCTCACCATGTGTCCTCTGGCTTCAATAGCCAGGATCATTTAATGAGTTCAATAGGTTAGAGCACCTCCTTCCTTTGGATTTCTCAATCTGCGAAACTCCAAAATGGAGTCTTTGACATGCTCTGATTTCTTTCACCATGTGTCCTACTTGGATCGACGATCCAGATTTCTCCTTGATCCGATTGTTAGATCATTTCATCATTTCGCATTTCACGAGTTCAAGGGGTTAGAGCCTTGTGCCTTTGACTTTCTAGTCAGTGACATGACGATCTTTCTCCACGTGTCCTCCTTGGAGATGGACGGTCTGCCTTCTTTCAGGACTTTATAAGCCCTCCTCTCCTTGCACTTTTAAATAACATGTAGGTTCTCCTAGATCCAACAATGTTTGAACCCCGCGCTCAGATCTAACGCTTGAGATATGCCTTCATATGCGCTCTCCTCGATCCACAATCAACAGCCCTCAGGACTTCTAAAAGTGATCCAACGATCACTATCACTTCTCCTTCCTGTGTGATCTTTCCATCAATGAAAAGCACGCACTCTATGTGCACCTCTGCACTAGCTCTTCTGAGCATCTCGAGCTTGCTCTATTGCGTCTTCCAAAAATACATTCGGTGCCCACCTATCACATTCTGTCTGTACTCAAGCCATCATCGCTACTTTACTTGCCATCAATGACAAGCATACGCTGCCTGTAAAACATATCAACAATCTCCCCCTTTGGCATTGATGGCAACAAAGGCACCCAGACCTGTTCTTTTCTCCCCCTTTGACATCAATGTCAAAGAAAAATTCTCCCCCTGAGTTGTTGTAGTACTTTTCAGAGGTATCAGATATTCAACCAATACAAAATCCCCCCTAACAGGATGGATTATCTTAGGTGTGAGATGGGATGACTCCAAGCTTTTAATGGAGATATTCAAATGGTTTTCTAGCTAGGGGTTTAGTAAATGTCTTCAATTTTTTCTATGGTTGGGATATAATGCACAGAGACCACAGATTGGGTTACCTGTTCCCTCAAGAAGTGATACTTGATGGGTATATGTTTGGTCTTGGAGTGAAAGACAGGATTCTTTGACACACTTATGGCACTTGTGTTATCACAGTGAATTGGGATCGATGTAGTATATTTTACCTCCATGTCTGCAAGCATCTGAATCATCCATAGTACCTGAGTGCAGAACATAGCAGCAGCAATGTACTCTGCCTCTGTAGTTGATAAAGAAATTGAACCTTGTTTTTTACTCAACCATGCTACTAAAGAATCTCCTAAGAAGAACACACCTCCACTCATACTTTTCCTTTCATCCATGCAGTTAGCCCAATCAGCATCTGAGTAGACTAATAATTGAAAATTCTGATTCTTGCGATAACATAGGCCATAGTTCATTGTTTCTTTCAAATATATGAATATCCTTTTGATAGCTAGAAAATGACTCTGTTTAGGTGCAGACTGATATCTTCCTACCATTATAACAACATGCATTATGTATGGAAGAGATGTTGTGATGTAAAAAAAGTTGCCTGTCATTGACCTATATGAACTTTGATCAAAATTAGGTGAGTCATCATCCTTTCTTAATTTTCATCCAATAACCATAGGTGTTCCCACAGGTTTAGAAACTTCCATTTGAAACCTTTTCAACATTTCTCTTAGATATTTTTCTTGAGAAATGAGCATTCCTTCAAACCTCTGAGTAATTTGCAGACCAAGAAAAAATGACAGTTCACCTATCATAGACATTTCAAACTCAGACTCCATGGCAGGAGAAAACCATTGTACCAATGAATCATTATTACATCCGAAGATAATGTCATCTACATAGACCAACACGATGAGAAAATCATTACCCTCTGTTTTGATATATAGATTGTTGTCAACTGTTCCTCTCTTGAACCCTTTGTCTTGGAGATATGTATCCATTCTGTGATACCAGGCATGAGGGGCTTGTTTTAATCCATATAAACCTTTCTTCAACTTGCATACAAAGTCAGGATTATCAAACAGTTTGAAACCCTCTGGTTGTTCCATATAGACTTCTTCATTTAAATCTCCATTTAAAAACACTGACTTGACATCCATTTAATAGAATTTAAACCTTTTATGACAGGCATAGGCAAGAAATATTTTGATCGCTTCCATTCTTGCTACTGGTGCAAATGTTTCATCAAAATCCAGTCCTTTTATTTGAGCATAGCCCTTATAGACCAGTCTTTCTTTGTTCCTGACTACTTGTCCCTTCTCATTCATTTTTTTCTTAAATATCCATTTGGAACCAATTATATTTTTACCTTCAGGTCTAGGAACCATCTCCCACGTATTGTTTTTCTCAATCTGATCAAGTTCATCATTCATTTCTTTAACCCAATGGTCATATTTATTGGCTTCATTGAACTTATTTGGTTCTACCATTGACATGAAGGCTATATGTGATTTCTCATTGTTTTTTATTATCCTTCTCCTGGTTTGTACACCTTTGTCTTTCTCACCAATTATCTGAATTGCAGGGTGATTCTTTTGACTAATTCTGGAGGAAGGATTTGATGTTGCCTGCTGATTTGAATCTGCCTGTGAATTTGTGTCTTCATCTGACTCAGAGTCTTTGTTTTCTAATTCTTGGACTTGTTCATCTTCAGCTTCAGCTGTGTTCTCTGTAGTGGACTCACTATTGCACACCTCTCTTACTGGGACTCCTTCATCAATTTTTAGATCAATGCAGTCAACCATTCTATGTAGCCTCTTATTATAGAATTTGTATCCTTTACTATTTGTAGCATACCCTAAGAAGTTGCCTTCATAAGCATGGTCATCATACTTGCCAAGGTTCTCATCATTATTCTTTATGTAACACTTACTCCCAAAGACTTTGAAGTGTTTGATTGAAGCAGATCTTCCATACCATAGTTCATAAGGTGTCTTGTCAGTGTGTGGTCTGAGGTGGGATTTGTTAATAGCATGGACTGTTGTGTGTATTGATTCTACCCAGTAATTTTGACCAATGTTCTTTTCATTCATCATTGACCTAGCCATTTGTTGCAATATTCTGTTTTTCCTCTCAACTACTCCATTTTGTTGTAGAGTTCTTAGAATTGTGTATTCTCTCTTGATCCCATGGTTATTACAGAATTCCTTGAACTCACTTGACATAAATTTGCCTCCTCTGTCTGATCTTACTGCCTTTAACCTCTTGCATGTTTGATTCTCAGTTAAAGCCTTAAATATTTTAAATTTCTCAAATGCTTCAGCTTTTTCTTTGAGAAAGGCAACCCAGGTAAGTCTGGAGTAATCATCAATGATCAGCATGAAGTAGTTTTATTTCCCTGTGCCTTCCTGTCTTGATGGTCCACATAGATCCATATCAACCAGTTGGAGTGGTTTCTCTGTTGAAGTAGAGCTCTTGGATTTAAACTGTGTCCTGGTTAGCTTTCCTACTTGGCAGGGTTTACACATATATCTTGTGGCTTTGATATTCTCAGAAGATCTTTTACTGCCTCAAGATTTTTGAGCTTGATTAAGTGGTCAAAGTTTAGATGTCCAAGTCTCTTATGCCATAACCAGCTCTCATCATGTTTACTTAGATAACACTCTTCTCTATCTTCTTTCAGCACATATGCATTGTTTTCTATCCTTATGCCTTTAGCCACCACTTGTCCTGATTTTACAGACTTTATCTTGCAGTCCTTAGAAGTGAACAATACTTCACATCCTCTGTCACACATTTGACTTACACTGAGCAGATTATGTTTCAGTCCATCTACAAGCAGAACATCCTGGGCTTTTCCTCTTCCATTACTCAAACTCGCCATTCCTTTACCCTTGATTTTACCTAGAGCATCATTTCCAAATGTTACGTTTCCTGATTTGCTTTCACTTAGAGAAAGAAACTTCCCTTTATCTCTAGTCATATGTTTGGAGCATCCACTATCTATATACCAAGGGTTCTTTTATCTTTGAGCTGAAAACACTAATCCACACTTGTCACTTTCTTTCTTCTTCCAAGCCTTGACATTTTCAGCAGAGGGATTCAAATCTGGTTCATAATTCTTTAAGCGACAGTCAGCATCTTTATGTCCATAATTATGACAGATGTGACATTATGTTTCGTTGATTAAGGGATCATAACAATTGTTGTGCTTAACCTGTGTCCTTTTCCCAGCCATCAAGTGATTTACAGTCTGTGGTGGTTTGTTACTTGGCTGCCTCATTCTTTGTTGTGGTAGATATCTATACCTTGAATGTCTTGATTGCTCTTATCTAAATTTTAAAGAACAGTTTACAGCTTGGTGACCAAAATTAGAACAGACAAAACAATATCCATAGAAAAAACCTTTGTACCTGGAAAATGGTTGTCTTCTTTGAGAAGGTTGGTTTCTTCCATGCTGATGATTTCTTTGAGAGGGGAGGGTGTTATTTCTCTAATCTACAGTTTCATTTCTGGTACCTTTTTCTTTACTCCTCTCGGGCAGCCAATTATCTTATTTTGTCTCTGAAGGTTTGTTGTTGTCATATGTTGTAGATTTGACAAACTTGATGGGTTCATTGTTACTTGGATGGCCACTGCTTGATCCCTCTTCATAACCTAGACCTGTTTTCAGCTTTGGGTTCCTTTGTTGATTCAGAATGGTGGCCAATCCTTCTGAGGCTTTGATACTTGATAGATTCTAATGATACAAGGCTTGAAACTTCTCCAACTCTTTCCTAGTTTTCACTACTTCTTCCTCCAGAGCTTCACATCTTGCCTTCTTTTCTGATAATTGTTGTTTCAGGATGTCTTCGATTTTATTTGCCTCTCCTAATTCCACTTTTAGTAGGACAAAGTATTCATCAGGTTCTTTACTGCCTTTCTTGAACTGTATCAGCAATTGTTTTTTCTTTCTTGTCTTAATTCTGAGTCTGTCAAGCTCTTCTAGTGCATTGATCAGTTCTCCTTCCAGGTCTACCACAGCTTCTTCTTCATTAGCATCACTTCCTGTGCTTTTATTATCATAATCCTCTTTGTCCATAAGCATGAATTCATTTAGTTTATCTTCAATAGGAGAGTCATTGTCTTCATCATCTGAAGGATCGTCATCATTGTTTATACAAAGACTTTTCTTCTTAAAATTATTCTCTTTAAAGAAATTTTTGTGTTTGTGCTTCTCCTCATCATCATATGTCTGATCCTTTCTTTTGTGAGGACATTTATTTGCAAAATTACCTATCTTACCACAATTGAAACATTTGAAAGGAAATTTACCTTTGTACTTTCTTGATCCCTTCTTCAGTCTTGTCACAAATTTTGCTTCAATTTCATCAAGCTCAAAATCCTCATTCTTGTCTGCTTTAAATGACGCTTCTCTGGAGGTGGGTTTATCTTTAACTATTCTCATTTCATATGCAGTCAACATTCTTATAAGTTGATCAAACGCCAAGGCTTTTAGATCATTAAGTTCTTCTATAGCACAAACCTTCAGGTTGAACCTATCTAGTAGAGATCTCAAAATTTTCTGAACTAAGGAGGGTTCCTCAATTTTTTCACCAAGTGCCTTCATTGCATTTACCAGTTCTTCAACTCTCAAAAAGTATTTTCCAATAGTTTCATCCTCTTTCATCTTCATCTATTCAAACTGTACTCTATAGGTTTGAAGCTTGGCATCCTTTACCTTCTCACTACCTTCATAACTGCTAATGAGTTTGTCCCACATTTCTTTGGCAGTTTCTAAGTGCATAACTTTTACAAATTTTGCTTCTGCAAGCCCACTCAGGATAGCATTCATATCCTTAGCATTGAAGTTGAATTATAGCTTGTCATCCGTATTAGCTAGTACAATTGGCTTTGCATAACCAGTCTCTACCACATCCCAGACATCTGCACCTAAAGCCATTATGTAGGTTCTCATTCTAACTTTCCAGAAGACAAAGTTTGTTCCATTGAATAGAGGGGCCTTATTGGTTGAAGTTCCTTCATGGCTTGACATGTTTAAGCTCTAGGATATACCCTTAGATAAAAGGGGCATGCTCTGATANTGAATCAATTGTTACTATGATTAAACAATCATATCCATTTTTAAATTCATTACAGACCTCTTCAATGATGATCACAATAAACATGCAGTAGAGTATTCAAAATCAATCACACACATGCATAGTACAGAGACAGATGTTCCTGAGGAAACCCATAAAGTGTGAAAACCTCTTCTTATTTATATGATAATTATTTTTTGTACATTATCAATCTTATGAGCACCAACTCATAGTGAGGCTACAACCTCTATTTTGCAAGCTGCTACTTGCTAAGAGCACCAATTATCTGATTTCTCTAGCACCTACTAGAAGGAATCACCAACTCCCTCACTATTCCAGCACCAATTTCCAATCACACAAGCACCAACCTGTACAATTAGAGAACCAGTGTTCTCCCTAGCACCACCCTACCACCCTGATTTCTCTGTCTACAACCAGATGGAAGCTACAACTCCCTGTGTTCAAGAACTCACTTGAACCTGTGAGGACAATAGTCCTCCCTAGAACCTCCCAACCAACCTGAAATATAAAACTTTGCTCTTTGTTTATGTATTACAGTGATTCAATAGTTATCATTAGCTTACCAGGATTATCACTATTATGTTGTGCTGCTCTGCTCTTCTGTATCAGTGTCTATTGAGCTTGCATCTCTGTGATTTTATTTTGCTGCACAGTGTCTCCTCTAGAATCCATGCTTCTACCTGCATAACATCTTCTCAAAAATTGTAGCACCAATCTCCTCTTTGTTCTCCATTTTTATATGCTCTATACACCTTGTGCATGTCACATCCACTAGACCACTGCCTATCTTCACTCTCTTCATCCTCACTACCTTCTCCTCATATTCTTTGGCTTTACTGACTGTAACATTCTTCGACCCATTTCCATCTGTCAGTCATCTCTATGACAAGTCTACACTCAACTGGCAGTTCCTCGAGTCTCTTCGCCTTCTCTAGCTATCACCCTGAAGTCTCTTCGAGTCCTCTAGTAGAAACCATCAATGGTTTCTAGCAGTTACCCTGTGAACCTCTGCAGCCTTGTGCCTTTGGCACCTTTCACCTTTCCTTTCATATGTGACATCAGTCAATGACCAAGGGCTTTTTCAAAAGGTATTTCACGATTTTGCGTATCGCGAATTCCTGTCATGAAGCATCTCGATTCTCCAAGTCACGATCTCCAAAATGGGGCTTAGATTCATGCTAGCTCCTTCCTTAAGCCTTCATCGATGTGACCATAATTTATGACCAGGGGCCAACTCTGAAGACGCATTTCGCAATTCGTGTTTCGGGGATTTTTATGTGAGTCACTTTGACTCTTCGACTCCCGGTGCTCGAAATGGAGCCTAGCTATGCCATCTCCTTCCCCTCTCATGACCACCAACGGTGACCATAGCCTACACCAAAATGTGTTTCATAATTTCTCATTTTGACATTCCTGTGATGAAAGGTCTCAACGCTCCAAATCGTGATCACTGAAACTCTGAAATGGAGCTTGGATGCACTATCTCTGCTCTCCAACTCTCAACAGTGTGACCACATGATATGACCACTCGCTAACCATTTGAGCGCTTCACTCTCAGGATCAACGCTCCATGATCTATGGTGATCGGACGACTATCCTCCACCCCAGAACTTCAGCCTTTGGGATTTTGGGGAAGAGATGATGCTAAAACTCCCGAAACTAAACTCTCGAAGTGATGTCACTCTTGCGTCACTTGATGATGTGTCATGAGCCGAGTGGCTACCATGTGTCACTCAGATTTGAGATTTCCAATGGCCTGAAATGCCAAATCAACTTGACACTTGTCCTTGTATGATTATGCCACGTGTCCCTGCTGACGTAAGCTGCCACCTGTCCTTGCTGACGTGATCTACCACATTCACCTTCTTGATCTGATGGCCCAGATTCATCCTTGATCCGATGGCTCATATATTTTCATCATTTCACATTTCACGAGTTGGAAGGATAGAGCACCTTGTGCCTTTGACCTTTCAGTCAGCGAAATACCAATCGCTCACCATGTGTCCTCTGGCTTCAATGCCTAGGATCATTTTGCAATTTCACATTTCGTGAGTTCAAGAGGTTAGATCACCTCCTTCCTTGGATTTCCTGGTCTGTGAAACTCTGAAATGGAGTCTTTGACATGCTCTGATATTTCACCACGTGTCCTACCTGGATCAACGGTCCAAATTTCTCCTTGATCCGATGGCTTAGATCATTTCATCATTTTGCATTTCGCGAGTTCAAGGGGTTAGATCCTTGTGCCTTTGACTTTCCAGTCACAGATATGATGATCTTTCTCCACGTGTCCTCATTGGAGATGGACGGTCCCCCTTCTTTCAGGACTTTATAAGCTTGCCTCTCCTTTCACTTTTAAAGAACATGTAGTTTCTCCTGGATCCAACGATGGTTGGACCCCGTGCTCAGATCTAACACCTGAGATTTTCCTTCATCTGTGCTCTCCTCGATCTACGATCGACAGCCCTCGGGACTTCTGAAAGTGATCTAACGATCACTATCGCTTATCCTTCCTGTGTGATCTAGCCATCAATGACAAGCACACACTCTGTGTGCACCTCTGCACTAGCTCTTCTGAGCTTCTCGAGATTTCTTTGTTGTGTCTTCCCAAAATACTTCTAGTGCCTGCCTGGCACATTCTGTCTATACTCAAGCCATCATTGCTATTGTACTTTCCATCAATGACAAGCATACGTTGCCTGTAAAACATATCAACACATGTATCCTATAGAAATTATTACAGCAACAATAACAAAAATTTGCAGCGAGAAGCTCTAGACAATACAAAGAAATTCCATTACTACATAAAGTCTTCAATGTGATCAACAACAAACAATTCCACAAGAAAAAAAAAACAAATCCACATCATATATACTAGAAATATGGTCATGTAATGTATCTTCGGCAACCTACATGTACATGTCGATCAAACACATATTAACCCAGTGCAATCATAAAGGTAACCAATGTATCACATTAATCCTCACTCTTAAAAATTCATTTAGTTTCATACAAATATATATGCATGCATATTTTATATGGTAAAATATATAAAGCTATATCATGGGTAATGAGCATGAGGATGTTCTCAGTTGTCACGTCAAGGACAGGAGGCATAATTTGTGGAAGAAGGTGACTGAAAAATTATTCAAGTGGAGGATCATTCGCATAAACTAAAGTTCAGAAAAACATGAATTTATGAGTACCATTGCAATCATATTGATAGTTGGGACAAGACAAGAGTTTTAACCTAAAATTCGGGCATAAGTGAGAGTAAGTGGGTGAGTTGGGCACAATTTCGAATTGTTTCCAACCATAGGAAACTCTCATAGCAGCGATAGGAGATGAGGTCAGGAGTTAGTAAGTCGAGATAGGCAACCACTCAACTAGAGACCATATTTCGATCCAGAGAAATAGGGTTTCTATAGGAAGGTATCCATCAAAACCCTCCTTGCCAAAATTGATTTATTTTAATAGAATTTGTCTTAAAATTGTTGTTATAATTTTTTATTTTCAAAATCCATATGGTCAAAAATCATTTTGATGGGTTTCGATGATTTTTGTGAGCAGAGGTTTGTGATTCTATAGAAACCAATATGCATAGTTCCTGTAGAGTATGTTTTTCATAGTCCTATAGGAATGCCTTGAGAAAATAATCCTAACACCCTTGATGTTGCTCGATACCTGGTGGAAGCCCTAATTTTTCCAGCAATTTTATGTTGCAAATCTCTGACTCAAAAACTGCCTAAAAGGAACAAATCCTTGAACATTCATTTTTCATGTACAATGCCCCCTACAGAAAAGTGCAACCCAATTTTTTTTCTTTTCAAAACCCTTATCTCTTGGAACAGTCTTTGTGCATTTAACTTATATATGGAAGTGAGTAATGATTTCCAGGAACCATGGAGGTAGGATTTAACAAAAGAGAACCAACTAAACCATCAATAATCTCTGACAAACCAGAAATTTTGGAAATTTTTCATAGGAGCAATTGGTTAGGATACACTTTGAAAGGATTAGGGGTTTTGATGATGAAGTTTCCATGGATTTTGCACTAAATTTTTAGAACATCCAAGAATGGGAGTATGTGTCAATAGTGAGAATTCTAGTGATCATGGTAATGAAGCATCTATTAGAAAAGTGTGTACCTTCCAATAGGTATCCCTTGGGAAAAAGAGGAAAGACAAGAGGCTATCAATGTTAGAAAGGCATTCTTTCATCCAAATGAAAAACATCAAGAATATAAGAATGGAATCAAGAGAGAGAGATATTCTCCCCCATCCTTGGCGAGAAGTGACCTACCACATAATTAAATATGCCACATGTGAAGGAAGAATGAGTGTTGTGTATGCTTATCACTTCAAGATTCTCCATCTGCTTAGACGTTTCCCAAACCAAGAACCAGACACAAGCTTGAGCCTACCATATTTTCTCCTACAATCATTGAAGGAAGTGAGCACAAAGGTGAAAAATGGAAAGAAGGAGTTCATGGCACACCATGGGCTTATCAAACTAATAGTGTTGATTTCCCTAATAAGTCTAAAATAAAAAAAATTATGGGCATATTTTGTGGATATGGATCGACGGGAATTTTCGGAAGTTCAAGTAGAGATGAGTGAAGAAGAGAAGAACGGGGATAATAAACCTAAAAAGATAATCAGACCTAAACCCTCAAAGAAACAGAAAATAAAAAATAAAAAATAAACAAAAGGTAGAGGAGGTATAAAAGGAGGTGGCTAACACCTTGACAACACTAAGGACCCCGTTTTTCATCCCCTTAAAAATTACAAGTGTTGCACAAGTTCAACCTAGAAGGAGAAGTTATAACAAGGTTAGAAAGAGTCAAAGAAGGGAAACCCAAATCTAATTACACAAATCTCCACTATATCCCAAGTGGAGGAAGTGAAATACTCCCCTATCCTAGATGGATCAAAAGAATCCAAAGGGAAGGGACCCCAAGGAGAGATAGCAGCCACAGAAGAGAAGCCACTATCAATTGAAGTAACTTCCAAAACAAAGACTCCAATGGAAAAACTTATTTATGCCACCTTGTTGGAGTTAGAAAAAGCCAAGGTCGATGTTATAAAATGGAATAGGATGGCAGAGGATAACAATGGAAAACATAAATAATAATCCCCTCAAGAAACATCTCAATAAATAGAGAATAAACTTCAACACATGCAAGAAAACTTCCAAATTGTGACAATGCAAAAAATTGAGTACAGACAGAAATTAAAGGTGGAAAACCATAAGCTAAAAAAAAAAATGGATGCAGTAAGGAGAGAATTGGCTGACAATAATGAAAAGATAGAATTCATGGAAGTTTCAATAAATAAAATAGCTAAGGTGTCCTTGGAAATTATGGAGTGCAGGAAGCCTACTAGAGTATATACATTGTTCCTCAAGGAAAAATGGCACAAAAATCAGATTGCAAATTTGGCTCAACTACTAAAATTCAACCTTGGCACACCCAAGGATTTCTTGGATCCCTACCAAGCATGCATTATGGAGGAAAAGGAAAGGATGTGTGGGTTTAATTACACAACATCATCCTCCCACACCCATACAAATGGAACCCAAATCCATATGTAGGGGGTTTCCATATGATGTCCTTTGCATCCTAGTTAAGACACAAAGAGATGAGGGCAGAAGAGCTAAACAATTACAAGGAAGATGAATTTCGGATCCCTTTGTGGATTAGAGCTGAAGTAGCTAGACCAGGGGATTTCATAGAAATCCCTCACAACCTCTCCATATACAATGAAATAGTCCCAATTTGGACATCCAATCAAAGGGAGGAAATGGCCCACCTAGATTATTTATTGAGACTTTTGGGAGGAGAGGCAACAAAAGCTTACCACAAGAGGTGGCACTCCTTGCCTCATAACTTTCAGATTAGAGAGCCTCATTCTCCCAATGATATACAAGTTTCTCTTATCATAAATCCTTGTTGCAAAGAGGCACTAAGGAATATTAGAAAAAATTGGATTGGACTAAGGATGCACCCCCCTATCCTTATTCTTGTAGCACCAGTGGCTGACCTCAACAAGGAAGAGGAAGAAGAGGAGTGGGCCAAGATAGTCAAAGTCAAAGGGTATCATGAGAATCATTCCATTGCAATATATGGATCATGGTACATGTGGAAAGAATATAGTGAACACCATACTAGTAGACAACAGCAAGATGTTGGGAACTAACATCAAGAAACAGAGCAACAACCTAACAGTGGGAAAGAAATCAGTGGACAACAACAAAAACAGTAGACACAGAGGAAAAACGTTTTGTTGCACAAGGGTGTGCAAGGTTTTAGTTGGGGGTGATGATGAGCCTCAATTTTTCCTATCTCAAAGGTTCATCATAGACACATTTTTCACCATGATATGACTAATATTTGGTTTTTTGACCATATTTAATAGTAAGTCATAAGTACTTTTACATGTTGCTTAGTGAATAAGTTTTTGAGGTGGAATTCCATGTCTATAGTACATTTTTTATTTAATGCCTATGATAAAGAATGGGTGTAGCATGAAACAAGTTGAATCCCTTAAGGAAAGGATAATTCCAAGAATCAAGGGACCCTATCCCCCTAAGAGTGCTACCATCCAAGAATCAAAGGACCTTGTCCCCCACCTACTTCTGGAGCACTCTCGGTTCCCTAATGACCACTCCTTGCAAGAAGTGGTTCGAAAATTCGATGATATTGAATGGGATATGCTATTCCTCCATTTCCTCAATAATTCAAGTGAATAGGTCGAGTTATCAATTATATAAATAGGCCTCTAGCGTAGGGGGAAGAGTGCTAGAATTCTGATATTGTATTGAGTTTTGTTAAGAAGACTTTTGTTAAATACTTGGATAATTTTCTATTGATGTAATATTTATTTTGATGAAATAAAGATGTATTTGTTCTCATCTTATTAGAGTTTCTCTAAGGTTCTGTGTGCTTCTTAGGTAGGCCCCACTTAGGTCCCTCTTAAGAGGGCTCAAGGACCCTGTTGAAATTTCTATTTTTCTTGCATGTTAATGAGTTATTGGTTAGTATTTCATTTTATCTTTAAGTTTATAATAGTCATGCATGGTAATCTCTGATTTTTGTCAATTTGGTATTAATTATTAGCTTCAATAGGTATCTTGTAGAAAGAGTTAGCAGTCTATTGGGATGCTCGAAGGTGTCCTCTCGAGGATAGAAACCTTAGTTCTAC
This sequence comes from Picea engelmannii, assembly GCA_009831015.1. Classification (NCBI taxonomy): domain Eukaryota; kingdom Viridiplantae; phylum Streptophyta; class Pinopsida; order Pinales; family Pinaceae; genus Picea; species Picea engelmannii. Next base: position 116,361 of record ML801387.1, read on the forward strand.
CTAAATATATGTAGTCTAGATTTGTTAATGATTTTGAAGACCCATGCTAACTTATTAAGAATCTTTTTAGCTTCATGTAGGAGTTCATTGTAGGACTGTTACAGTTCCTGTAGAACTGTTACAGTTCCTGTAGAAACCTCATGTAGATTTTTTTAGCTCAGTATTCCTAGTTTTTATCAACCATCTTTTCATGAACTTAGTAGTAGACAATAAGATAAAATATGTTTTGTTGACTCAAGGGTTACGAATAAATTAGTTCATTTAGTCTATGCAATGGTTCAACTTCTTTAACTGCAATTTCATGTCATACAATAGAATTAGTTTCATTCTTTACATTCACTTTACTCTTTTCATAGTTCAAAATACTTTATCTCATGCCAATATATTAGATCTCCTTTACTGTAATTTAGATCATTTGTTATTTCAATTTGGTGTTCTTTCATTCATGCAATAGTTCAAAGTCTTTTTCTACAAATTCAATTCCATGCATAATTTCATGCATTTAACCCCTTGATCAATCTCAGACCTATATTGTTGTCAATGCATTATACATATACTTTGCACAATACCTCTTAAGTTTGTACGAACCCCAGGTTGAAAAGTGAAGTAACAATCCAAGGAGGTAGTAGCATTATTGTTGTTATTCCTGGGCCCACCAGTTGGTATCGATAGGAGGAAATCCATTAGTTCCTGGAAGTAGGAGGAACTCCTAAGGCCCAAAACCCAAACTAAAACAACTAGAGATATATATCTAGAAACAAATGTTGTGCCTGGAACATGTGGGGAGATACTTGAGAGTTGATACAAATCACACATGTCTAAGAATCCAGTGCAATCAACTGAACCATGGAACCATCAAGTGTACAAATTTCAACAATGCAATAATGAGCTAAAGTCAAGCCTGTGAGAAATAACCAAGTTGGAAAGCAATGAGGATTATCCTTGCTTGGTCCAAGGTCACATGTTGATGAGGAAGATGGGCCCAACTATCCTCTAAGTCAAACCCCTAGAATATATATGTTGAATTCGATAAGGGAAGGCCCACTAGAATTAAGGGATTGAGGAATACTTGAAAACCAAGACAAGGTATAAAGTATAGGATAAATGACAGAGATTAAAATCAAGGGATGATAGAGAAGAAAATAGAGAGGGACTCATGACTTCCCTTGTTCAAATCATAAAGGAAATTCTAACCTAGCAATAACTGAAAGAATTCCATGGGGAATGGTCAATTATTGGGCCAAAATTTATTCAAAGACAAATCAATAAACCAAGGGGACAATTGGGGGTCAATATGTGACGATATTGGATAGGAGAAACTCATGGAGACAAGGGTAAAATGTAGTAGCACACAGGAGGAACTAAACAAACTTCATGGGACACAAAGGTGACTCATCGCAGATGCTCTAAACAAGGGAAACAAAAGGATGCTACCACAAATGAAACTTGTGTTGAAGAAGCACAAGACCCTCTTATTATTGCTAAATGAGTGCCATGAGGTTATGAAATATCTTTGTGAAGGGACAAGGGTCCCACCAAAGAATCTAAAAAATGTGTTGAGAGACAAAGTTTCCAAAAGGAATCCTGAGGGGGAAACCAAGTGGAAAAATAAGGGGGATATGAAGAGATAAATGCCCCTAAAAGAAACCATATGAATGTAACATTGAAGGTGAAAACTCCACATGGAAATGATTAGGGGTAGATTCTTGAATGGTAATCTCCTCAAGGGTGGATGAATAGTGGTATACAAATGAAGAACTATCATAATATAAATGAATCAGAGGGCTTGTGAGGTGTGATAATCCAAAAAATACCAACCAATAGTGTGGTATTCTAGGGGGTAAGGTTATCAACATGAAAAGTAGAGATGTATGAGCCTTAAATCTATATTGTAGACTATATGATGCAGGATCATTTCTAGCAAGCGCAGGTGGAGGACAACTGGATATACGCCAGCATGCATTATGAAAGGATTTTGAATTTCAAAGGATGGCACATTAATGTAATATTTGAAAAGATATATTTGATTTTAATGTTCTGGGATTGTAATACAGATCTGGAGCATTAAATCTCATCTATCTATTGTAGTCATTTATTGTAATAAGTTTGGGGGACTTATTGAGGAGTTTGGTAACTGAACACCATAGTCAGTGGGATCAAATCCTGCCGCAAGCGGAATTTTCATATAACGACTCACCTAACCGGAGCACAGGACAAAGCCCATTCCAGATAATGTATGGAATGCATCCAAGAGGAGTATTTGAGTTGAGAGACTTGGAGCAGAATGAGTTCAGGAGTGTTGGAGTGGAATATTTTGTAGTAGAAATGTAGGAGCTCCACAGTAAGATTAAAGAGCGGTTGCAGAGTTCCAACAAGGAATACAAGCATAGGGTAGATCAGCACATGAGAGAGATTCAATTCGAAGTGGGAGATTTAGTATTAGCACATCTCAGAAAAGAGAGGTTCCCAAGGGGAACATATAATAAGATGAAGATGAAAAAGATAGGGCGTGTAAAATTTTGAGGAAATCTAAGGCCAATGCTTATGAGATAGAATTTCCAGATGATGTGGGAATATCACCCATATTCAATGTAGCAAATTTGTATCCTTACACACCAGATGAAGTAGATAATCAGAAGGAAATTCAGTGGGTCAAACAGATGCAAGTAGTTGAAAAGCCACTGATGGAAAAGATCATTGACAAAAGAATTAGCAAGAGGACCCGAAGGAAGACATATCTTAAATATTTGTTAAAGTGGAAAGGACACCCGATTGAGGATGCCAGTTGGGAAAGTGAAACAGATATCCAGAAACATGGACATACGGTGCAGAAGCTCATGGACAGGAATCCATGAATTTTTCAGCCAAAGGAGTATGATGAAGGAGCATCTCTAGCAAGCACAAGTGGAGGACAACTGGATATATGCCAGCCCGCATTTTGAAAGGATTTTGAATTTCAAAGGATGGCACATTAATGTGATATCTGAAAAGATATATTTACTTTTAATGTCTTGGGATTGTAATACAAATCTTGAGCGTTCGCTCTCATCTGTCGGTTGTAGGCATTTATTGTAATAAATGTAAATTAGTTGTAGTCCTTAATTTCAATAAGATAGCTTAGGTTGTAGGAGGGAAAAACTCAAGAAGACTCCCTCATAGATACATTGTATTATCATTCTCATTCTCATTGTATGAGTAGAAGTTGTAGAGCAAAAGAGCATAGGAGGGAAGAGAAGAATAGAGATTGTAGAAGTTGTATGAGTAGATAGTTGTTGCTATAGAAACCATGTACAGAAGCACTTGATTTAATATAAGAAGGCTTTAATTAAATTTCATGGTGATGTTATGGTTGTTGTTTGCATCTATTGAATAGTATGTTTACAGTTTGCTTATATGCTCTGTTATGCATTTGTTTCAATGTGTTATGTGTATGATTTCATGTTGAATGTATGAAGTTTGTGAGAGGGAGAGTATGAGTTTCAATTGTTTCTCTTCCTGAGAATTCCTGCAAGGAGTGTGGTGAAATTCTGCAAGGAGTGCATCGACGGGTTTTGAGTTTTACCTCAGAAAAGATCAGGAGAGATAGATTTGTTCTTATACCAATGGAAGTGCAAGTATAGCATAGATTCGCGCAAGGTGTGCGCAGGCTAAGGAGAGTCTTAGAATTTTCCAACCCAAGGAACCAGTTGAATAACTTATGTCACAAGGAGTGCACAGAGTTGGAAGATATCAGATAATTAGAGATTATCATGAGAGCCGGAAGGAGTGCGTGAAGGATTCCTTAAAATCCTTGAGTTTGCAGCGAGGGTCAAGCTCAGGAAGGATAGAAACTAGGAGAAGTTCAGAGGAAAGATGAGGGTTGAAGCCACCTCGTGGAATCAAGCTCAAAAGAGTTGATGCTAAGTTATTTGGTTGGGAGTCATCGAGAATCCTGAACGGACAGTGGAAATTCTCGGAGGGAGAAGCGTCAATTTTCCATGCACCGTTGGATCAAGTAGATCTGCAGGAAGGATAAGGGTGAAAGTATTTCAAAATTCGCAAGCTCGGGAGAGATAGTAGCCATCAGATATGGAGGAGTGTGAGCCGTTGATTTGGCACTCGTGAATATCAAAAGTCAGGAGTCGGGAGAGTGGAGGAAACTACTACCTGGAAGTCATGAGTCAGGAAATCCTGACGTGCTCGAAAGTTGGGCCCCAGGTCACAGTCGAAGGTCACATTAATGAAGAATTTAAGGGAGGAGCTAGGGATTGTCAAGCCCTATTTTGGATTTTGGGAATTGGAGGAGTCAAGGTGACTCGCAATAGAAGTCCCGAAATCGTGAAGTGTGAACGCCTTTTGGCAAAGCGCATGGTCAACGTCGGTGGTCGCGTGGGAGGAGCTTGCGCCTAGTGCTTTCTCGCATAGGTGGAGTTTGTAAAAGGACCTGTGGATTTGTTTTCATGAATATTCCAGTGTGGAACAAGGATCCACTTCATCTTAGAGGAGTTAAATATCCATAGACTAGGAGGTCAACACACCTTGCCAAGGTAGGGGTTATGTGTCACTATACATACTCTCGATCCTAATGAGGATGCAAGGTCATCAACACCAAAATGATACAAGGGTCACTAAACTAGGGCACCCATATAGGGGAGGCTCTATCACTAGGTAGATGGTAAATGAGAAATATGGATGGGGTAATCCATCCTACCTAAACAAGGGTGGTCCTACAGGTGATTCCAAGGGGAATAAAGGGAGATTGAAACATTCTCAAGGGAGATATGCTACACTAAATTCCAATGAAGAGAGGTTACCTAAAGAGGATCGAATTCAATAGAGAGACAAGGGATTCCATGGTCAATTCTTACACAGAAGTCATCTAATACCAAATCATAAAGGTGGTTATGAATAAAAAACCAATCTATAGAAATTTGAACTAAAAAGTACACATATTTTATTGTTCCCGAGAAAAAATGGGCAAAAATGAAGTACCAAAGAAGGAACATCTAAGAATGCTCTTTTGAAGGGCTCAAAAATATAATTTTGATGAATTGGATGGCACATCAATCAAAGTTTGTATGAGTCTAAATGAGGAAAACGAAAAACTAGGGTTTTCTATAAATAAAGCTAAATTCCCAAATTCAAATTTATTTGTGCATGTTGATTTTGGAGAGAGGGGGGATGCCCTAAATTTT
>ML801387.1:121584-149434 GCA_009831015.1 Picea engelmannii
AGGAAAACGAAAAACTAGGGTTTTCTATAAATAAAGCTAAATTCCCAAATTCAAATTTATTTGTGCATGTTGATTTTGGAGAGAGGGGGGATGCCCTAAATTTTGGTGTTCTTGTTGCAAATAAACCAATCATGGAAATTTTTATTTTCTAGTTTTAGGTTAGTTGTCTACTCCTCTTCATTCCTAGTAGTTTACATTTTTTGGATAGGTGATAGTTGAACCTAGGCATGCCCTGGTCTAATTTTTTAGGGCCAATGCAGGAAATGGCAGTAGTTTCTATGTTAGGAGCATAGAAATTTCCCCCTATTTCTGCACTGGTCTAGCATAGAAAATAGGGGTGTTTTTTGTGTTGGTATGATACAACATTTTGGCCCAAAAAATTCCTCGGGAAGGAAATTTTGAAGCAAAAAAAGGGTATTGAACTTGAATATGATATGTACAAGGTACATATGACTGAAAAAATGTGGTTTTGTGCAGGGATGATTCTAAGGATGGAAATTTATTTTAAAATGTAGAAACCTTGGCGGACCATACTAATCCTTCATATGCCAACTATAAAATGTTTGGCAATATTTTTGTAAAAATATTAAAATTTCTAAGGATTTTATATAGTTTGTATAAAATTTTGGTGATTTTTAAGGTAAAATAATTTTATCTTATAGAATTTGGGTGAAACATTTTTAGAATAGGGAATCTTTATTTCGAAAAAACCTATAAAAATTAGCCCATGAGTGAAATTTAGCCCCTAAATAAATCCATGGTTTTGTGCAGGTATGGTTGGTTTCAAAGTATTATGGAAGGAAAGAGAATTTGAAGATATTTGATCTACTATTAGTTATAACCATATTAGTAGAACAGTCTTGGCTCGACACGGGTTGCTTGAGTATATTGAGAACCCATTGATGAGATGTAGTGAGGAGCTACCCTCCCACATTGTGCAATATTAGGATGTATATATAGGGGTCAGTGTATTGTAATATGAGTTTATAGTGATAACTCCACATCATATCTACTTATTGACAGAACTACCAATGATGAGAGTCTTCTGTGATATGCAGCGAGTACTTCCTCATGGGAGGAAGTTGGAGGAACTAGTTCAGATCCATGAAAATTATATGTCCATGGTCAAAGACAACTCTATATAGATTGTATACCTCAAGTTCCTTGATACATAAGACATATCCATGGTAGTGGTGCATGTCGTGGGGACTCATTCTCCCCACGAGATTTCAAGGGGACTAAAGATGCTCATAGAGAGTGTACTTACAAGGACCTACTCTGGGTGGGCCTAGATGCTACTAACGACACTAAATCACCAACTCACTTCCCATCACAAGGTGTCAAGGGGGATTTTTTCCTTTGGGACCTTGATATGTGCATTCTCATCTGAGAAGATACCACACTTTGACCACATGTCTATACACAACATGGAGGTCCCTAGGAATTAAGGATACACTAGTGGGACTAATTGTTGAGATGGAGGGGAGTTGGGGGTCAAGGGAATATGTTTTACCTTTATTTTTTAACACACTATGATTGTCTCTCGATACATATTGAGGACTATCTCTATTATGGGATGAACTTCTAGGGAGACCCAAAGTTACCCTTACCACCTGGACATGCTTAGGGCCCATATGGTATGTATGATTTCATTTGATTTTATTACATAGACTATAATTTTTCAATATATGAATTTGATCATATACTATATGTGTTTTCAAACATTGCATTGGTGAGTCTAGAAATTAACTCCCACTTTCATGGGCAAGTGGAGCGAGATGAGCCAAGTCCATCGGGGCCAAGACATAGGGCTAACACTAACACAGTTGTGTATCAGCTGATGGAAGACATGATACAGAGGAAATACCTATTACTAGGATGGGTGTTCAACCATGGATGGAAAAATCTAGATGATACTTATGCAGTAGCGTTTACAAGAGCACCACTTGAGTGGCACCTAATTCTCAAGAGAGAAACGGTCGCTATCTAGTGTATCATAGATCTATCCAGGGGAGACATAGTTCCCTTATCTCATGATCCTCCATTCGATGAGGCTGGAGGAAACCATTAGTTTGATGGGCCTTACACCCCCTACTTTTTATTGTAGCATGTTATGACCATGCCTCGAATTTAGAGTAGTGGACTCCATGAAAAACTATGCTTGATGTTTTATATTATATATATAAGAAGATTAACATTTGCATTCACATCTAATCTACCATGCATCATCTTCGTAAATAAAATCACATAGATTGGCGATCCACGTTTCCATTTCAAAAACTGCATCCATAGTGCATACACACACACACACACACACACACACACACATGCAGTTTTTGAAATGGAAACGTGGATCGCCAATCTATGTGATTTTATTTACGAAGATGATGCATGGTAGATTAGATGTGAATGCAAATGTTAATCATCTTGTATATGCATGTGCCAAATTCCAATCTAGAATGTTGTTTGCAATGTTATCTACAAAGTTATTGTTTCTTCTAGGGATATGGCTAAATGAAACTAATTCAAATGGTTGCGCCAAAAGTCTAACTCATAAATACTTTCTAAACAATATTTTGTTATTCATGTGATAAACAGCATTCAACTTCATTATGAGAAGCTAGGAATCAAGACAAACATGAAGGTGATGGATGTAATGTTCAAGGTAATCTAATAACAAACCATCACAACATTGTATTTGGATTGCTTATTGGTGGAACATCCAATGCAAAGGCTACTAGAGTGGATGAGAAAATGTGAAGAGATAAATATGGCCCAATTTTTCAAGGTATAATTTCATGAATAATGACTTGCACCATCATCATAACCAATAAATCAATAGGATAATGGGTCCATTTGAAAGGATCAAGAAGAAAATATATGAGATGCATAAACTAAAAAAATGATGTAAAATGATATCTAACCTATATACCAAACAAAATCACTCTAAATAAAGAGTTAAGGGTAAAACATCTTAAGGTAGAGTGCATTGTGAGGGTTAGAGATGATGTCCCCTTTGACCCCCACAAGTCGATATGCATCCTTCCCTAAACATTGATTGATAATGTAAGGTCCATGCCATAGAGGTTCAAACTTCCTCAACCTAAGATATTGTGGGCTTAGTCATACATAAGGGATATATCCCCTTCATGGAAGACACAAGGGTGCACCTTTCCTTCATATTGAGCTTTGGAATGCTCTTTGACTGCTTCAATGGTTTGTAATGAGACATGATAGTCTTCATTGGTGCATTCCAACATTACTAGTATTTTCTCTAAAGGAGTGGTATCAATGAGGAGTTCGGCAGCTAAATGAACAGAGGAACTTTGACACTCGATCAATAAAAATACCCCCTCACCATGGATGAGATGAAAGGGTGTGAACCCAATGGTAGTCTTGGTTGATGTCTTATATGCCCATAATACGGAGAAGAGCATGTGATTATAGTTGGTCTTGTGATTATTCACAGTCCACTGGAGCATGGTTTTGAGGATTTTAATGATGGCCTCAACTTGGCCATTCCCTTGAGAATAATAGGAAAATGAATATCGGTGCTCAAAACCTAACAATGAATCTATCTCACGCCAAATTTCATCTTCAAAGTGGTGGACATGGTGGATACCACAAGCACCATTGGTAGGAATTTAAGACTTTCTCTACCTCATCATGGGTGAGACCAATGCAACAACGTATCAACTCCTCGATAATAAAGGTCATATCATATGAGGAGAAAATAAGGAGCTAGATGATGAATTCATTGTTGATCATCATGCAATAAATGAGGAGAATTGCTTTGTGTTTACAAATAGACTAAAATGCCTCCATACCAAGGATTTTCTATAGATATAGTGAACAAATGTCCATCTAGAAGTTCATCATTCAATGGTGGGTCTATTGTTCCCATTGGTAGGTTGGAAATTAATTTAGTGATGGATAAGGATTTATTTCTCTTGGGTGTGAAAAAATCCAATTCGAAGTCTTGGATAATGACAACCCAATGAGTGTATTTCCCATTGATAACCCTTCATCTCAATAGAAAGTAAATAGGGTTGGATTTTTTCATGAATTTGATTTTTTACATCATAATATAATGACATAACTTATGGATAGAGAAAAAAAAACTGCCAAATCCAATTTATCATCATGGGTGTAGGACAATGAGGGTTCATATAGATTCTTACTAAAATAATAGATGACATGTTTGCTTACATCATGCCCACCCTGAAATAACATTCTAGCAAGAGCAATGGGTGAGGTGGAAATGTAAAGGATAAAATAATTATCAAAGTCAAGGGGACTAATTAAGGTTGCATAAGCAAGGGAATTATTTAATGCATCAAATGATTGTTGGGCTTGATAATCCCATACAAATGGTATGTTTGATCATAACAAACAAATAAAGACATGAGAAGTGGTGGCATAGTTTGGGATAAACCAACACAAGAAAATAGATTTCCCTTGTAGGCTCTGTAATTGGCACAAATTGCAAGGAAAGGGTACTTCAGTGATGGCCTAAACTTTCAAAGTTTCTACACTAATGATGGCTTTAGAAACCATGAATCCTAATAATCAACCGGAAAGCACACAAAAGACACACTTAAGAGGATTTAAGTGTATGTTATACTTTCAACACCTAAGGAATATAGTATGCAAGTCCTCCAAGTGATGTGACTATTTCTTTGAATAAGAAGTAAGTTCATCAAGATAGGCCAAGATAATATGAACCAGGTCATGAAAAGAGTATGACATGGAATGTTGAAAAGTGGCTTTACAATTCTTTAATATGAAGGGCATAACCTTGTACATGAATTCCCTCCATGGGGTAGTAAAGGCGATATTGTATTGATCTTGGGGTCTGTTAGCACTCTGTAAATCTGTTTGGTTGATAAACAGATGACGAAGGTAACTTTTTCAACCAACTTTGAGGCCCGAAACTAATCTTTCGGACCTAGAGAGGGCTCTCTCGGGAGACTCTGTCTCTGCGTGGGATATGGATTTAAAGCAGTGGCTAGATTTAACACCTTTGATATAATGGGTTCTAGTTATATTGGCACAAGAAAATAAAACTTTGGGCCATGGAGTCGATTCGAGGAAACAACGGAAACAAATGACTCGGTGACTAAACTTTGAGAGGATAAAGGCTAAGAGAGAAATAGTCTTCAGTGAAAAATGGTAATGTGTGGTGAATATAAATTACAAGAAGTAACTCAGAGCACCACTATGGGTGAATTTGGAGTTAGCTTTTACAGGAAAACATTTTGTCTAAGTGGCACGAACAAGGGGCGTTGCACAGCAAATCCACAGGTTCAAAAATTCATTCTAAAATAGACAGAAAAAGATATGGAAAAATATAACAAGAAGTGCATACGCAAGAAAGGGAAAACAATACATCCAACTGCTACAATTAGAATCTTTTCATCAAAGTTGCAGGACTTTTGAATTAAGTTTCGGTAGAACTCAAATTACATACAATAGCTATTGTCTATACCAATTTTGCCAACCAACCCTGTTTACATGAAAATTATCCCCATATATAGAAATCTGATGTCGCCCTTGGTTGCTAGGATCGAACTACTCCCTCCTAGAATCATGGATCCATTTTCTTTGAAAGAGAACAATAACTTCAACGAATTCACTAAAAATAGAAAACCTGACTTTGCCAAATCATAATTGTAACCGAAATTCTTTAAAATAATTTATAATGATCAAAATTAGACCATATGGTTGTTATGATCCATCATGTTCACTATTGGACACTCTATCAACTTTTCACAGCAAGTCTGCTATGCAATAGTAACCTACAGTGAAAAACACAGCGGATTGCGCAGCGAACTGAGAAAATAGGCGTCAAAGATGACATCATATCTCACTAATAAAAAAATAGTTTATGACACTGAGAGAGGTTTTTTTATTTTAGATCGTTATAAAGAAAAATATCTCTCTATTTCTATAAATTCATCTCCATATGGTCGGAATATGCATCGCAAAAACATGTCTCAGACAGGAAATCATGAAAATTGAAAAATGGGGCTCAAAGATTCCTTTGAATCTCCCAAAATATGAAACATTTTTAAAATATGAGAGTGTTTGTTATTATTTTGTTTGTACTAAAAAAAAAACCTCTCGGGGATTTTCAAAATTCCTCTCCATCTGGTCATAAAATGATCTTAAAGTTGACCACTAAACCAGTCATTTGCGCAGCGCGACCTGTAGCTTGTGCACAGGAAAATCCATTGCGCGATGACATCCTCTGCGCAACAACATTCTATGTGTGACAGAATCCAATGTGTGACAACATCCAATGTGCGACAGCATCCACTGCGCAATGAAATCCTGAGTGACAGCATCCTATGCGTGACAGCCCACTGCGCGACAAAATCCACTGCGCAACAGAAATCCACTGCACAATGAAATCCTTCACGTGGTGAAGTGCTCTGCACAACGCGTAGAAAATTTTGCAGTGCGCAATTGCAAATGGAAATGGAACAAATAAATGATAAGCTTCCTTTTCAAAATGACCCTTGGAGATGTTACATGATTCCAGGCAAAAAAAATAATATGGGTGCTAATGGGCATGACTTTGAAAATTGTTGACAAACCTATAACCTTAGCTATGAAAATCACGGTGCTAACAGTTGGCTCCAACGGGGATGATATCCTCCCTGTGAGGTAGAAAAGAATAGTAGACTAGATGCCTATCCATTGCACTTCTCCCAAACTCAACTTTCCAGCTGTAACTTGTAACCTACATCCACTAAAAACCCAAAACTGTGTATGCTCCAAACTGAAATTTGAAACTAAGTTGAAAATGAAAACTGCAGATTGCTAAAAGAAATGCTCGTAGTACCGAGCTTATTCGCACTCCTACCTACCCTAACTGCTAAGAAAGATGTCAATCAAGTGAAATCAAAATGCCAATGCAACCATGCAAGCACTTTATCCACTTTTTGGTTTATTTTTACATGCTTGCTCCAAAGCCTGTTTACTGATAAGTCATTCAAACATTTATCTATAAATTCAAATCTCAAAAATTTAAAAAATATTGGGACTGTTTGTAGCATCCACCAAAAATGCAAATGGATCCTCTAAAACATGCACAAAACATCAACCATGTTTCACCCTTTCCATTGCATTCTCGTTTTTATGTGATTTAACCTATTTAACAATCTTTTGAATCAAAAGATAGTGCTAGTTGAAATGAAACCCTTGGTGGAAAGAAATTTGTATCCAACATCGACGTTGATTGACCATCATCTTTATTTCCATGGTGGTAGTTGAGCACGAGCTGTAAATCTGAACTAAAATAACCTTTCATCTAATCAGCAACACTGTCGTTAAATGCATGAGAAAGTTGTTGGTCTTCCTCACTGATAACAATTTGCTCATGTAAAACAGTGTCACTGTGAATGCAGTCAGACTTCTCTGTTTCCTCTATTATCTCATGATTTACTTTCAACAATTCAAAGGAAGAAAAATATAATGGAAGATAGTTTTCATTTGCAAGAACATTACTTTCTTCATATTCAACATCATGCTTGGAGGATTTCTGATTTGAAATGTTATAAACATTTTTCTTCGGCAATTTGAAAGAAGAAAAACACAATGGAAAGTTTCTTTCACCTGATTCAAAACCTTCTTCATTTTCTTCACTACTGTCATATGCACATTTTTCAATTTCTTTGGATTTCTGAACACGCTCATTTTCAGATTCATCTCCGACCAATGGCTATAATTTTGAACTAATAAAACCTTCCATATAACAAGAAACAGGGTCATTAAACACATGACAAGATTGTTTCAATTTCTTGTCAATTGTTTCACATGAATCAGTGTGATTTTGCATCAGCACACATTCCTCTACCTCAGTGACGATATTTAAATTTTCTTTCAAAAATTTAAACGAAGCAAATCATAAAGGTAAATAATTTCCTTCAGTTGATTCGGTACTTTCTTCATATTCTTCTTTGTAATTGTGATATGTAGGTTGATCGCTCTCATTACACTATTGAAAAGGAACATTTCCTGATAAAGAACATGCAGCTGGTTGTTCTAGGAAATCAACATCATTACCATCATCATATTCATCATATAAATACAAATCAGCAACATCTGCAATGTCATCTAACAAAAAAAATCTTGGGACATCAATCTGCTCTTCAACAAGTTGGTTTGCAAATTCATTTTCTTGATTGTCAACAAATGAATACATAAAACAATCGACCTCATGCTTATCATGGGATGGATCAGAAACTAAATTAGCACCTTCTTTTTCAATAAGTGGAATATAATCCTCTACAAAATCATTAGCATTTAAAGCTTCAAGAGGACATATGATATTATTAACCCTCTTCTCAAGATTCAAATCAATTGTTCTTTGTTCATATTCATTGTCATGTTCTTTAGCATCCAATTCCTCATTTGGAATCTGTTTACATGCTTGAATATTGTCTTCAACTTCTTGAGCATTGTTGAACATATGTTGCAAAGACATAAACTTCCTCTCCATCAAAAGAAAAGATAAGTCTGATTGAAAGGTTGTTACATAATAGAGCATGGCAACAACTTCAGGAGGTTGGACTTCTTTAGGCAGTTTATAATAAAGACTAGCATATCTCCTGCTAAAATTTGAGATGGTTTCATCTTTCATTCTTCTCATGGCATAAAACTCTGAAAGGAGTAGATCCCATGATTTTCTCTCACCCCAAAACCTACGAAATTCTTCCCTCAGTTCATCCCACGAGTCAATAGACTGAGGTTGCAAATGTTTGAACCATGCTTTCGCATCTCCTTGTAAGGACTGAGAAAAGGCCCTCATAGACACATCATCATGTTCGATCTCAAAAAGGTCTATGAAATGATCAAATACTTGAATATGTTTTTCATCTGACTGTACATCAAGCTCTCCATCGAACCTAGGAAGATACTTATAATGTTTCAGAGGAAAGTCATGAAGGATGGAAGGAAATTTAAGAGGATTGTATCTTTCTTGAATCTTGGAGGGTGTAGGATTAAGAATAGGAGGTACAAGCTCAAATTTGGTTTCATTAAGCTCACAAGAATGATCATGAACATCATATGGATCAAAGGAAGGAGCTTGGTGAATATCGGTTATACAAGAAGAAGGAGGTATACCTACAGTTTGCAATGAAGGATATGCAAGGGTAGATCTTTGAGCTTCATTTAAGTGAAGAAATATTCTTTTGAAAAACTCAGGAAAGGACAAGAAGATATTGATAAAACATAAAAACACTTATTGAACTAAACTTAAGCTCGAGTACCTTATTTTTCCATACTGCTCTTCCATATCTCTGTCAACAGGTCTCATTCTCCAGTGGAGTCTTTGAATCGCATTTGAAGCTCGATTGGAGTCACCATGAAAACTTTATCTCTGGATTCTTCTGCCAATGTAATCACCTTCAACTGATTTTCTGATGTGTGGAGTATCCAGAGAATAAATACATCCAATATGTTCCTAAGTGTCTTTTTCTCTCATACCTTAGAACTGAAACAATGTCATTCTTCCTAGGGAAAGTTTCATTCAATTTTGTCCCCGAAAATGGCGCCAGAATGTTAGCACTCTATAAATCTGTTCGGTTGATAAACAGACGACCAAGGTAACTTTTTCAACCAACTTTGAGGCCCAAAACTAGCCTTTTGGACCTGGAGAGGGATATGGATTTAAATCAATGGCTAGATTTAACACCTTTGATATAATGGGTTCTAGTTATATTGGCGCAAGAAAATAATACTTTGGGCTATGGAGTCGATTCGAGGAAACAACGGAAACAAATGACTCGGTGACTGAACTTTGAGAGGATAAAGGCTAAGCGACCAACAGTATCCAGTGAAAAATGGTAATGTGTGGCAGATAGAAATTACAATAAGTAACTCGGAGCACTGTTGCGGGTGAATTTGGAGTTATCTTTTAGAGGAAAACATTTTCTCTAAGTGGCGCGAACAAGGGGCGTTGCACAGCGAATCCACAGGTTTGAAAATTCATTCTGAAATAGATAGATAAATATATGGAAAAATATAACAGGAAGTACATACGCAAGAAAGGGAAAACAATACGTCCAACTACTACAATTAGAATCTTTTCATCAAAGTTACAGGACTTTTGCAATAAGTTTCGTTAGAATTCAAATTACATACAATAGCTATTGTCTATACCAATTTTGACAACCAACCCTGTTTACATGAAAATGATCCCCATATATAGAAATATAATGTCACCCTCGATTTCTAGGGTCGAACTACTCCCCCCAAGAATCATGGATATGTTTTCTTTGAAAGAGAACAATAACTTCAATGAATTCACTAAAAATAGAAAACCTGAGTTTGTCGAATCATAATCGTAACTGAAATATCCTTTACAATCATTGATCATGATAAAAATTCGACCATATTGTTTTATGAGCCATCATGTGCATTTTTGAAAACTCTGTCACCCTTTCACTGCGAGTCTGCTAAGCAACAGTAACCTACAGTGAAAAAACCAGTGGATTGCACATCGAACTAGGAAAATAGGCGTTAAATATGACATCATATCTCACTAATAAAAAACTATCTTTTGAAACTAAGAGAGGTTTTTGTATTAAAGATCGTTATAAATAAAAACCTCTCTCGGCTTCTCCAAAATTCATCTCCATCGGGCTGGAATACACATCGTAAAAACATGTCTTGGACAGGAAATCATGAAAACTAAAAAATGGGGCTCAAATATTCCTTCGATTCTCCAAAAATATGAAACGTTTTTAAAATATGAGAGAAGTTTTTATTATTTGGTTTGTCCTCAACCAAAACCTCTCAGGGATTTTCAAATTTCCTCTCTAGTCGATCATAAAATTATCTTTAACTTGACCACTAAACCAGTCATTTGTGCAACGCGACCTGTAACCTGTGCACAGGAAAATCCAATGCGCGATGACATTCTCTATGCGACAACATCCTATGCATGCCAAAATTCATTGTACAACAACATCCACTACGCGACGAAATCCACTGCGAGATGAAATCCACTGCGCGACAACATCATATGTGCGACATTCCACTACACGATGAAATCCATTGCGCAACAAAAATCCACTGAGCGACAGAATCCTTCGCGTGATGAAGTGCTCTACGCAGCGTGTAGAAAATTTTGCAGTGCACAGTTGCAAATGGAAATGGAGCAAATAAATGATAAGCTTCCTTTTGAAACTAACCCTTGGAGATGTTAGATGATGCCAGGCAAAACAAAACAATATGGGTGCTAACAGGCATGACTTTGCAAATTGTTGACAAACCTATAACCTTAGATATGAAAATCATGGTGCTAACAGGGTCAAATATGAATCTAATTATATATTGAGAATCTATCCATGAAGGAAAGGATATCATGGCCAACACAAGATTCAACAATTTGGTCTATGAATGGCATTAGATAATTTTCTTTGGGACAGGCTCGATATAGATTGTGGAAATCAATGCAAACGTGAATGGTTCCTTATTAATTCACAATGAGTATATGGTTAGAGACCCATGAAGTGTATGAAATAGGGTAAATGAATCCTACATGAAGAAATTTATCAATATTGTCTTTGATGGTGAGGGCCTTATTGGGGTGAATAGGTAATTTATTTTTATGAACAAGTATGCCATCCAGTCTTGTATCAATGTGGTGTTCAACAATGGTAGGATCTAGTCCAGGAATATCTATGTACAACCAGGAAAAAAATCTCAAAACTCTTGGAAAATGGATTTATAAGTAGCAATATTTGCATGAGAATATTTTGATCCAAGAAGGATATGTTCAACGAAACTAGGTATAGCCAAGATATCCACCTTAATGGTAGGTGAAATGTTGAAATATTGACCAAATTCCCTTCCTCAAGTGCATCAGGTGCAGGGATGGTATTCTTAAACCAATCAACCTTCCCATAGGGGAGAAATTTTTTGTGTCAATAGCATATCGATCAGAGGGACTTGTCTATTGGGATAAAAAATAGGAATAATGATGCATATCGTCCCACAAATATTCTAGTGTTGTAAGGGACTCTAAGATTTCTTCATTAGAATGAAATAAAGGGATCCTAGAGTTAGCATTATTTGGCACCATTATGGTGTTATAATATGGGATAATGAACCCTTTGTCAATGCCATAGGAACAAGAGGATTGGATCACATAGTATACTTATAGAGAGGAATATGTGGAACCAATGGATGGGAACTCCATCGATTGTTGAAAAAACGGAAATGTCAAGTGTAAGAGAGGCATTTTGATGTAAATCTAATGAAAATTCAGTGTTTCCATAAGATATTGGTCCCATGGAAGTTGAAAGGTAAGTGCAAGGTATGCTCATCAATTTGGATAGGAGGAGGACCAATTTTGACAACTAGTTTCCCTGCATTCTAAAAAAACCCTTTGATGTTGAAGGATGACATTGTCCATAGTTGGGGTTCACTTATCCTCAAGGGAGGAATCAATAGGATGAACAATTTCAAGGGCATCTTGAAATTCGGGTATCTTAGGACAAGGATGAGAATAGTGTCCATATGTATCGCACAAGGCACAGGGATGATTCATGTACAAGTAAGTAATACACTTAGTCGATGATTCAAGAAGGTAAATTTTCACCACATGAGTGGATGGATCAAGTTATAATTCATCAATGTTAAAAATATCCTTCAATTATGGGAGTGTTGGATAGTTATTGGTTGCATGACCAATGAGGTCATATAAATCACATGGGGGAATGACTCTAGGTGTAGTGGTTTGGGTGGCCATAGCATGTCCAAATTTATAGGTTCCCCTGGTATTCTTATATTTCCCCCCTGTGGCAACTCCTTTCCCAATTTTAGTTAGATAGGCTTGTGTAGATTCCATATAAGACACAATGGTAGTACCTATATGTTGAATAAGTTTCAATACCAAATGAGGAGTTGGAATGGAGGGAATAGGAGGGGTATGAGGATATAAGTACCATACAAGGATACCCAAAGTATGATTAGGTAAATTTAATGTATCCATCAATGATGTACTTACTATTCCTTAAGGGGGGGAATAGAAAGGAACTTAGGAAAAAGGATTCCTAGAAGGTGGATTCTGGTTGAGGATATTGGAGTTGTAGACTTAGAAGAAGGATGTAGGGAAGAGGCCTCATATGATGAAGGTTTTGAGGCCATGATTTTTTGGGATTTTTTCATGACCATACACACATTAGATGGCCCTGGGGGGTGATTACTATTAAAGGAATGTAATATGCACCAAGAAATGTAGAATCATTGAAGACTCTATAACAAACATCAAAAAAATAGGAGATGATTTGGTTCCCATCCACATAAGGTACAACACTCTCAAGCTTTAGTTGAGCTTTAGGATCATGGTAACTAAGTTGATCGATGGTAACGACCTTCCCATCATGGAGGAAGCTCATATTATGGAAAATCAAAGAGGCAAATTCATTCATAGCATACATAAAACTATGTCCTAAAATAATATCATAGTCCAAGGCGGCATCTATAATCTCAACATCAAGAAGGAATTATTTTCCCACTAATTGGATGGGACAATTTTTATACAACCCTTTTGGTTTGGAGGGTCGACCATTGTATGCATGGAGGGTAACGTAGAAGGAATAAGCTTATTGTAACCTAACTTATTATAGACACACGCATATATCATGCATGTGGATGTGCCTTTATAAATGATACGTCGATGCATAAGGATGTTCTTGATCATGACCAGAAGTTGAAAGGAAACAGAAGAAGGAAGAAAAGGTTTTTTTGTCGATGTCTAGAACTATCATTCTATCATCCGAGGGATCAATTGTGCCCAATGTAGCTAGAAAATCCTTCTGTTGTGTAGGATAAGTCTAGAATACTTCTAAGGATGACATAGCCATAGAACATTGAGCTATATCATCTACTATTTTGTATTTATGGGCATCCCATGCATGAGGGTTGGGGGTGTTCCAACATAAAGGAACCTTTGGCACCTTGGGGGGGATATCGACACTATATCAAGGAATCTGAAAATTTCCATTAGTGGCCATGGGGAGAACACTTGGGTCAGTAGGAAATGCTATAAGGGGAATGTCATACTAATAGGATTGGGTTGATAGGTTAACATCGACTAAATTCATGTACAATATTTAGTAAGTACTATCTCCAGAAGGGTTGGAATTGTTAGGTTAACCAAAATGTTTGGATTCGAGTGTGGATATGAATCATTGTGCCGAAAAGGGTTTTTAAAAAAATTTAGGTACCAAATATTAATATGTAGAACCAAAGAAAAAATATCATCAAATTATTTAGAAGTAGGAAATAGAGAAATGAGCGCAATAATAATAGAGTAGAGCTCGAGTACAAATTATTTCAAAAGACAATATTTACAATTCTTTTTACTTATGTGCATACTACTTCTACCATCTTGAGAACATTTTAAAGGAGGAAATATCCATAGGCTGAACAATCTAGTAAGTCTTCCAACAATAGTTGTGTTCACATTATTACATAAGCCTTATTTACTAATGATGGAATTTATTCCATATAAATACATATTATTTACTTGAGGGCTTAGGGAGGTTAGGAACCTAACATTCCCTCCCCCTTAAATAATATCATTGTCCTCAAGGCTCAAGATGTGGTAATTTCCACATAATGGTGGTTGGCTCCTATGTGGCATCCTCGAGTTGTGTATCCTTCCACTATATTAATACTTCCCAAATTGTGCACCAACAAAGATGATGCTTGCATTGGGCCAGGATGGCTTGTGGCTACAACCAAATGGAACCTTCTTCATTCAATCCATGGAGACTAGTTTGAATCTGGCACTTGGATCCAATCACTTTCTTTAAGCAAGAGGCATGAAAAACTAGATGGATCTTAGAGTGACTAAGAAGGGATAATTTGTAAGCCATGGGCCCCATGCGCTTGATGATTTTATAGGGGGCATAAAACTTTAAAACAATATTCTAGTAGTGGTCTACTATGAGGGATATTTTCTTATATGGTTGTAGACGAATAAACACATAATACCCTTGAGAAAAATGGTGTTCAAAACGACATTCATCATCTTGTTGCTTCATTCAATTCTGATCCATGACCAAATTGTTTTTTAGAGTGTGTGTAATGTCGTATCAAACTATAAGGGTTCTATCCACCTCCTAGAACTTGGAGACACCAAGTAGGTAAGATAATATTAAGGGGATATTTTGACCATAGACTTCCTCAAAGGGATTCAAGTGAGTGACACCATGGTAAATTTTATTGTACCACCATTCAGCCAGGGGTAACCATTGAGCCCATTGAGATTGTCGTTTGGATGTGAAGGACCACAAATAGGATTCCAAGAAATTGTTGATAACTTCGATTTGACCATCATTCTGGGGAGGATAGGTAGTACTAAGATGCAATTGGATTCCTTGGAACCTGAATAATTATTTCTAGAATTTACTTCTGAAATTTAGATCACGATTAGAGACAATAAATTGTGGCATCCTATATAGTTTGAATATATTGTCCATGAAAACTTGAGCCACTTTGGAATCTTTAAATGGGTGTTGGAGGGAACATAAATGAGCATATTTGGAAATTTGATCAACCACAAACATGATGACTAATTTATTGTCAGATTTGGGTAATCTGATGATGAATTCCAGAGATATATATCCATATAGTAGGTGGGGTAGGGGGAGGTTGTAGTGTGCCTAGAGTTTTAATTGTTTCTTCCTTGTTGTGTTGGAAAGTATCACATTCTACCACAAAAGTGTGTATGTTCTGCTTCATGGATTTGTAGAAAAAGGAATGTTTGATCCATTCATAGTTTTTATGAAATCTAGAATGTCCTATTGTTCGTGAGTCATGGAATTCAGAGATCGTCATAGATTTAAAGTTGTACCATTTGCTCAAATACAGAGCTCCTCATTTTTCCAAGTGTATATTGGAGATGAATTAGTTTCTTATTGCAGTTTTTGGATCAAGCTAGAAATTTTGGGACCTTGGAACCATTCTTGGAGAACTACCTTCAACCAATTTTCTACAATGAAGAAGAGTGAAAAGAGGGACCCTTCTTCTTCATATTTCCTGGAAAGAGAATTAGTTACCACATTCTCTTTTCCGTTCTTATAAATGATCTCATAATCATAACTGAACATTTTGGTTATCCATTTTTGTTTCTTAGGGAATGAAATATATTGTTCTAAAAAATATTTGCGGCTATGATCATCAATTTTAATATGGAATCATTTCCCAATCAAGGATGCCAAATATTTACCGCGTGCAAAATAGCCAACATTTCATTTTCATATGTGGATTTTCCCAAGTGTCACTTAGAAATTTATTTACTAGTAAAGGCCAAGGTTCAACCTTCTCACATGTTGATAGCACCAATCCCTTTCCTTGAGGCGTCACACTCTAAAAAAAACGTATTTTTGAAGTCGGGAAAAACCAAGAATGGAGTTGTATAGATATACTCTTTCAAATATTGGAAGGATTGATTGACGACCACATTCCAACAAGAAGAATTTTTCATAAGGAGGGTAGTGAACAGGGTTGCAATTTTTCCATAATTTTGGATGAACTTCTAATAGTATCCCATTAAACCAAGGAAGCCTCACAAAATTTTAAGAGTCTTAGGGCGAGACCAATCCTTCATAGATTCGATTTTCTTGGGATCCACTCAGACACCATCCTTACCAACAATATGGACCAAGTATTATACATAGGATGCCCCAAAGGCACATTTATACCTTTTGAGAAAGAGTTTGATGCTAAGAAAGTAGGTGTAATACATGGTCTACATGGGCAAGATGGGATTTCCGAGTTTTACTATAAATGGTGATGTCATCAAAGAAGAAAAGTACAAGATGATGGAGAAAGGGTCAGAAGATATGATTCATGAGCCTTTTCAAAGTGGAGGATGCATCACATAGGCCAAAGGGGAAGACCAAGAACTCATAATGGCCTTCGTGAGTACAAAAGGAAGTCTTGGGAATATCAACCTCCTTCATGCAAATCTGGTGGTATCCAGAACATGGATCAAATTTGGTAAAGAATTGAGCACCGGTCAATTCATCCAAAAGGTCTTCAATGATAGGAATGGTAAATTTATCTTTGATGGTAATTTTTTTGAGAGACCAAAAATTAGGGCACATGCACCAAGTACCTTGTTTTTTGAGTACCATGACCATTGTAGATAAATAAGGGCTTGTACTAGGGAAGATAACACCCATAACTAATCGTTCTTGAACAATTTTTTCAATCTCATTTTTTTGAGTGAATGGGTGGTGATAAGTGTGAACATCAGGGGAAAGACTACCAGGTGCAAGTGGGATGGAATGATCACGGGGAAAACGGGAAGATGGGCGTCCTTGGGGGTTTTCAAAAATGGAGTGGTGTTTGGAGAGGATAAGTTGCATATCGAGATGAATGGTTGGGGAGGGAGTCTCAACTACTTGAATGGCATAGAACTGGGAAATAATTCCATAATGACCCTTTTTTAGGAGCTTTTCCATTTAGTGTGAATCGACGATCTCAAGGGAACCTGCTAGGATGCCTTAGAATTTGTAGGTAATTCCCATCCTATTGGAAGTTCATGTATAAGGCCTTGAAAACCATGGTTATGGGGCCTAGAGTGTGTAACTATTCAGCACCGAGAACAATGTTGCAACCCCTCATTTCAAAGGCGCACATTTTCACAATGACCCCCACATTTCATGGAATCACCATTAACAATCATGATTTGAAAGTTATTGACTTCATGGATATAACAATGGGCCTCTTGACAAATTCATCTATGAATAAAATTATGGATGTTTCCACTATCAATGAGGATAATTACTTTATGATGATTGATATAGCCAATTAATTTAAGAGTCTAGAGAGTTGAAATACCAATGAGAGCATGCAAAGATATGAGAGATTCTACCCCAGTCTGATCAAAGGGAGGACTAGTATCATCTACCTATGGTAACGATTCAGGAGGGGAACCATCTTCTTCCTCTTTAGAAATATCCTCGAAAATGGCCATAATGTTATTTTTCTATTTACATGTGTTCCCCAGAAAGTATTTTTCATCACAATTATAGCAAAGACCCTTAAGTTGGCTTTCAACAATTTTTCCCTAGTTAATTTTTGGACCTTAAGAGGAGGGGAGGGAGCAGTTGGATTGGTGGGGCAAGAACGGGGAATAAAGGAGGTATTTTTTATTTGATTAGTGATTATATGATTTGATTCCTTGTCTCTACAAGTGGCTTCAAGCCAAGTATTAGCGTGAACCATTAGTACATTAGCGCAGATGTCGTCCTTGAGGCCACTAATAAAGCATTCATGGAAGAAGGTGGTTGACATGCCTTCAGTGCGGAAATTCAATTGCTCAAAAGTAGTGATGTAGTCTTCAATTCTACCATATTATTTAAGCTTGGTCAAACAGCCCAAATCATGAGCGTATGTGTCAAAATGTTCATACATATTGGAAACAAATTGGATTAAAGAAATATAACCTTGGTGGGAATTTTACGTCATTGCCACCATTGCCATTGTTCTAGATATAAATAGAGGACACCGACACGGATTTTGATTAATTCATTGTTGACTCCATGCAATGAGAAATAATGTTCCATTTGAGTGACTGAGCACATGGGGTTTGAGCCATCAAATTTATTCACCTCAACTTTAGGAAGATACAAATCACGAGAAAATGAGTTCGAATGATAAGCCATGGAATGTTATGATTCAAATCCCTCCTGGTGGACAGATTGTTTTGAGGAGTGAGGGAACTTGAGTTTAGTAACAAGTGTTGACATGGAGTTCAACTGGTTGGTGAGGTGATCAAGGTTGGCAATCTTGAAATTAATGGTATAAATGTTGGAATTAACTTGATTCAAACTTTCATTGGTCTAATTTTGAATTGTTGTGAAGTCATTATGAAGGTTGTGAAAAGAGTCTTCCAGGGAAGACAATTTGCTTCCAAAGTATTGGTTGTGGGTTTCCATTTGAGGATATAGGAAGGTAGTAAGAGGGTAGGTGGGTCTACACAAAAAGACTTATGAGAGAGGGATACCATTGCGATCAGCACGGCATGAGGAATCTAGTGAGATTGGTCCCAAATAAGGGTGTTGGATACGGTGGGTGGGCCCACACAAGAAAAGGATTATGAAAGAGGGGTACCACTACGATCAACATGAAGAGAGGAATCTATTGAGATATGGTCCCAAATTATTCATATTGAAGATTGTGTAGGAATTTCACAACCTGTATGGAGGAAGCAGGGATTCCCAAAACTGGATGTGCAAAATTTCAACATTGCCTCCATTACGTAAGCAAAGGGTGGGGTTTTAAGGGTTCCTAAGGATAAGGGAGTGCCCTTTCCTATAGTTATTTTATATACTTGTGGGGTCCAATAGTAGTACTCAGCCCAATATCTCAGGGATCAAACTAAGGAGGGATAACCATACCCTTAGTCGTACTACCCAATTACCAAGGTATGTGAGAGTATTCTTATTGAGTGATATTCTTGGTGGAACTATAGCAGTCAAGCGATCGAATGGTTGAGCTATGGATGGTTTTAGGAGACCTATAGAACTCTTGATATCCCTGAGGGTACATGGAAGTGAAATTTTGTGTACATGTGTTGTATGATGCAATACTACTCAAATGGGTACCAACAGAGCTTATAGGGGTTTCCAACAAGGTGAAACCATGTGTAGTTACTATGTGTAGTCTTCCCCAATCACAATTTTAACCACTTAACAATCAATCACTTTTTTTTATAGACGTCGAAACTCATCTCTAGCCTAAAAAAAAATTTATAAAAATTTTCCAAGGAAAGGGCTCTAATGCACTTTCTAGGTATCAAATAGTGATATGCATAGCCAAATCACAAATATTGTCAAATTATTTAGCAGTAGGAAATAGAACAATGAGAACAATAACAATATGGATTGAAATATGATACTTTTATTAATTTTGTAAAGCATTGTTCACTTGCCTCTTTGAGGGGGGACCTCCAATAGAGACGATCTCAATTACAAATAATTTCACAAGACAACATTTACAATTCTTTCTACCTCTATATACTACTTCTATCTTCTTGAGAACATTCTGGAGGCGAAACCTTCTAGTAAGTCTTCCACAATAGGTGTGTTCACATATTACAAATGTTGTATTTACTAATGATGACCTTTATTACACAACAATACATATTATCTATTTGAGGAGTTAAGGAGGTTAGGACCCTAACAAACATAGTTGGTTGTGATGATGAAGGAGGAGTAGGTTGAGTGGTAGGTTGAATGGATACTACACGAGCTTTCTCAAAATCTTCCTTCAATTGAAGCAATTCAAGTAAAAGAAAACACTCATGGGTATAATGTCCATATACACCAAAAATAGAGCAAGGATAATTTGTGTGAAGCTTAGGGTTCTTCCCTTGTTTTGGTTGGATATTGTTACCTTGACACTGATTTGTGGTATTTTGGTTGCCCCCATTAGTATTATGTTGTTGATTTTGATTTCCTTGATTCCCTTTATTTTGGCATTGTTCATTTCATTTTCCCTTTCCTCTTATTCTTGTTTTTGTTATTGGTATTCTGACTGGGGGGATTTGGAACATTTTGTTGAGCATATACCTATCCTTGAAGAGGAGGTGTAGGTTGACCAAAATTAACAGTAGGTTGGGGAACCATGACTAGAGGAACTAAAGCTACTAGAAAAGGACCAAGGAAAGGATAGTGGATTCCTGGTTTCTCCACTACATGAAGAAATAGAATAAGCATGACCATGCACATGTTGGTGTGCAAACGGGACCTAAATACGAGGTGTTATTTCCCACTTTCATTATGAAATGAGAAGGATCTAGTGTATGATTAAGGTAAATATAAGGCATCGAGGGACACCGTACATGAGTTGGGGAGTAAGAAGTACTAACCCCACCATATGGGGTACCATACCCATTAGGTATGGGGGGGATGAGGGTATGGAGGATTAAGCGATACAGACCCAATAACACCATTAATCACATAGGATGAATCTGCTCCTGATAAGTTACTTAAACATCAGTGAGGGGCATCGGGAATGATGGTACATAAATACCTTGACCGGGAATAGATAAGTTCATATTGTTGTGCATTTTGAATGGCTTCCTCTTTTGTATTTGGCATGGTCATGGCAACATCCTTGGAGATGGGAGGTAGTTAGGAGTTCAAAAACCAGTCCATGAGGAATCTATCATTAATCTCACCTTTACACAAGTCATGTTGTCTATGCCATTCATGTATATACTCCTTGATGTGGGTGGAAATATTCTAGAAAAAATTAGTGAGAAGCTCAATCCTTACATCACAGTGAACTAGAAGTTGAAAAAAGGTTAAGAACGCCCTTTCCATGGACTAAATTGTGATATCAGAATGGGATAGTTGATCAATGTACCATTAGCGGACAAATACATGAGGGTGCATTGAAACAACCTCAATCTAATCGAGTCATTTGTGATTCTATTGGATGAGAATCAAAGGTGGAATTAAATAATATGATTGGATGGCTCCTCTCCAGCAAAACCCTTGAATTTAGGGATATTTAAGGCTATCATGGTTGGCATGGAAACACAAGAAGAATTATGATGAATAGGATTGTTAATCAACTTGGTCAAATCAAGGATATTCAACTGTTCCATATAGGGTAAAGAACATTGGGTTTGCATTTGCGCTTGAGTAGTGTTGGGATTAATTCTCACCATGGTGAGAACTGATGTGGTACTTGGGTTAGGTGAGGGTAAACTAGTGATCCAGGAGGATCCATAACACTCAAATAGTGATATTCTTGGATTCTTATGAAAATGACTCCATTGCATAGAGCTCAGCGAGATATTTCCAACGGTGCATGAATCGCCTCAAACAGACGTTGTATGAGGAATTTATGGTCATTTAAAGTTTCCAAGAAAATAGAAAAATAGGGGTGCCACATGGTAGGACCATAGGCTGCCACATGGCCATCCATACAGATGAGTTGGAACAGGGTGATGTGGCAAGATTTGGCACATTTGGCACCCAGTTGGATGTTGCCACCTGTCATCTGTACAGATGATGTGGCAGCCTAGTCATCATCTATATGTACAGTTGCTAGTGATGTGGCATCTGTATGATCCACGCAAAACCACTGCAAGGATTCCACATGGAAGGTCATACAGTAACGTGGAAGACATGTGGTTGGTGACTAAGAAGATGACGTGGCATGATACTGACATAGGCAGGTGATTATGCAACAGGTGGACCAATTAGAGAATACCAAGTGGCACTCCCTGGTTGGCCAATAATGGCTAAAGAGTATAAATTTGTTGGGTCAAATGGGAATCGAACCCATGACCTTCGAAGGAATATTCCAATGACTTAGTAATATGATCCTACCAATGCGCCATGGTTATTATTTGTTATAACAAACAAACGAATACATATTTATTTTAATTAAATACAACCCGAGTATATAAGGGGATCAAGTGGATGACCTAGCATAGGATATGCATAGGATTTCGTGCCAAGTGAATATTTGCCTCATTTTACGTGCAAGAGGTGTTCCTATTTTAGTTTTGCCTTGTTTTGCGTGTTATAGAGTTCTTTGAGGAAAGTATAAAGTTGTATACTCATTTTTCTCAATTTTCTAAGAGGAGTATGATGGTGATGTCAGTTATGTTCTAAAGTATGTGTATGGATATTTTAGTCCAGTTTTTCATGTATGAGACCCATAGTCTCGTTATGTGTGCAAAAGGGAGTCTTTGAACACTTGTTCAGAACCTAGTCGAGTTTATACTTATTCTTCTCATAATTTCAAGAAGAATTCGATGGTAACCTTTGTTTCTGGGTTTGAGCAGCAAAATTGAAGGGTGTATTCAAATTTTCCATTGTAAGTCATCATTGTATCAAGCATTTAAGCATTAATAAAGTGGTCTCACTATCTGGAAGTGGACCTGAAGATGTAGACCAAGATGGGTGAACTTTGTTATCAAACTTTGTCATGAGCCTTGGTATTTGTTGTCTCTATTTCTCTCTATCTTGTCACTCTTATTTTTACAAGTTATATTTATTAGTTAATGAAGTTTATGGATAAATAAGCATTTTCACATGATATTTTGAAAATAATCATAACGATCTTAATTTCCTGAATCTAGCCGAATGTTTAGTGTCTGCTTAAGAACTAATTGACATCTAAGTATTTTCGGATCAACCAGTCAAAGGGAGACTAGCTCCAGGAACACCTAAACTAGATGGCCTCAAAGGGGATGAGGGTTCAGAATCCAAAGAAGAATAACTTCTTGAGTTCATGAGTGATGAGATCAAAGGATGGCTAGTTTTATTGTCCCTAACTCATTGAGCGGGAGTAACATTTGTTTCATTATTTTTAAGCATTAATCTAGTAACATTAAATCTAAACCTTAAGTAAAGTAATGGATAGTAATAAATTACATAAACTTGTAAGATATATTGTAACGAACTACTCTAGTGAAGTATCAATGATAGTTTATAGATCAATAAGAGTGTGAATCCATGAATATGTGTCACACCTTCTAGTGAAATGTGGTGATGAAAATTTGACATTTTACATATTTTTAAAATTGAAGCCCTCAAAACCCATATGTGCCTTATGAATTTTGAGGTGCAGTGGAAAAAAAAAATTATTTGGTTGTGTTATCTTTGTAATGATATTTTTTAAATATTAATATAATTTAATGTGTCAAAGTTGTATTTAATTATACATTTTTCTTTGCATTTTTTAGAAAAAATAACAAATGAATTTTGTTCCCATCAACTATTTCATTGTGAAGTGTATCATTTGATATATATATATATATAAGCACAATCTACACAAAATGTAGTTTATTCCACATATTTCGACTTCTTTTTTGAAAATTTATATTTTCTATTGTTTTTTTAAGGTGACTAATTAATATTTTTTTTTTGTAAGTTAGGAATTGTATTAAAACCTGCGAAGCAGAAAAATTACATCTATCAAGCTATCATAGGAGGCTGTGACAACATTTCCCTAGTGGGAAACCAATGCTGCCACCTGGCCGAAAATTCAAAGTGTCCATGCAAAATTTGCAGAGTTGTAAGAGACAGAGATCTAATGTGCCACGCACATTAGATCTCCAGGAAAAATTTATGAAGGCTAGACTAAATAGACCAAACCCAAAGGGTTGGACTTATGCTAAGACCAAAAAATCCTAGAACTGAGGAGTCGCGCAGGCCAAAAATCTTGTGAATTATGCTAACAGAAATCATAAAAACACAGGAAACCTAAGCCAGAAGGAACTAGCCAATGTCAGGGTCGAGCCTCTACTCCAAAAAAACCTGACGCACATGCATGGTGTCTCTGTCGAGCTTGTCTCTATCCAAGATAGCCTACCTGAGGTCCTGAAGGAAAGTCATCAGAAGGTCCACTCGGCGCCACCACTATGTTTCCTTGTGTTGCAACTCGTTGATGACGCCCTTGATGTCCTCGATTCCTCACTTGATGGCATCCAAAGACTCCTCGAAAATGTCCCTTTCTGTGCAGCAGGAGAAAGAAGTAGATATCGGAGGACGGGGAGGTGAGTCAGAGGAGGAAGTGGGGGATTCGGAGCAAGGAATGGGGGAGGTGGAGGTGATGGGAGGTGGAGAAGGAGGAGGGGGAGGTGAAGGCTGGCGGGGGAGGGACAAACTGAGCTTGGGAGCGAAGACAAGGGAGTTTCCAAGACTGTGAAACCATTCGACTTGGCAAGCATAAGGATTCGACAGCAGAGACAAGTCCAAAGTGGTGTCTCGAGGAGGAAGGACAGAAGTGAAGGAGGGAGTGGGTGCGACAATAGGATTCGGGGTGGCGACATTCTCAAGTTCTGGTGGAGAGTTCAGACGAGATTTTTGGCCATGCCCTCGCTCTCCCCTTTCTCTAGTGGCATACCAGGTCGCTTCTCCCTTCGACTTTCCCCTAAGTCGAGGCATTGGGAGATCCACCTGAAACCAAATGAGGGGCACGTGAGAAAAGTGAGATCTGTTGCTCAAAGAAGGTGAGATCAGCCAGATGTAGTGACAAATCTTAACCAAAGGAGAGGTTTGGGGAGTTGAGGGTCGAGTGCACTGCAAAATCTCGAGCTAGAGGAGAAAGATCGAACCAACTTCTGGAGGAGACCAAGGTTCTGGAGGCCAAGGGCTCGAATGAGCCCTGGCACTCCATAATGTTGGCCTAAAACCACCATGACGGGGTGGGTGATGGGACTGAGACTACGTCCAGCCCATTACCATTAACATTCCCATGAGCAGAGGTGCCAAGACGTTACACCAGACCAGAGAAGAGTGAATGTCAAGGAGCGACGACCGAGGTTTTAAAGTCATGAGGTGATTGTGGAGGATGAGTGCGCCTTAGCTGGCTCAGGGTGGCGGGAGACTAGGACAGGTGTCCTCCCCACTGGTTGTCCACGCGTTTTATCCGTAAACACCCCATCCGGGACTAATTAATATTTGAAATGCATTTTATACACCTTTTTGTTCCCAACATTATTTTTTTTTTTACATAAAAAATTACGAATACTTTTTTGAAAAGTAAACATCCACACATATGCCAAATATTTTTTCTAATTTTTTTTATTGTGTAAATTTTAAAATACTTATTTTTCTCTAAAGGTCTTGAATACTAGGAAGAAAAAAAGTGTATGTAAGTTTTAAAATAAAACAAATTAAAAATATAGCATGAAATTGAAAATGACAAAATTATATGCTATTGGATAGAGGATTCAATGATGAATCTATAAGTACCAATTTCATGACCTTCCATAGAAGAGATGAATGGATATCACCTATTGGAAAATGTGGCTACATGAAAACATAAAAAAATAGGGAAGTTTGCTCAAGTTTTAAACCCTTGATTGAGATTTAGACCTGGTACAAGGGTTTTGTATTACATCTATCAAAGGCTTTAAGAATCCCTTCATCAAGTTCCTATTTGACTTAAGGAATTGATCATGGTTTTAAACTCTCGATTTAGGTTTTAAGCCCTCTATTGAAATTTAAAACCTCAATCCATGGTCCTAAAACCTTGTATGAGATTATCCTTCAATTGAGGACCATGTGTAGAAACCATTTCATCCAAGGTCCTAAAACCTTGTATGAGATTATCCTTCAATTAAGGACCATGTGTAGAAACCATTTCTACCTACCTAGTTGGCCCAAAAAAAGTGACATAGATTTATGAATTCACATTTTTCAATTAAAAAATAATTATTATTATGATCCAAAACATTTTAACAAATGCAATGTCATATATACTTACTTCTTATTTCATTACATTAAATTCATATTTAATAAAATATGACAACAAAATTTAACATATGCTAGTAGGAAGATGAAGATGTACACTTAACCGAATTTTATAATCACACAATTCTCTCTTTTCAAAAAGATATGATCATTTAATTCATTCTTAGATATAATGTCTACATCTTATCTAAACACACTTGAATTTGTGAAAACAAGTACAACAATACATTATGCATAGATAATAAATAAAAGGGAATAACATTTTGATAATTATATCACAATTCTTAAAAAAAAATTAAAAATTGCAAACCTTTCATGTATCAAATTTATTCCAATATTGAAAAAAAGCTTTAAGTTTGTGTTTAAAGGGAGATCTTTATTCCAATATTGAAAAAGTCTTTAAGTTTGTGTTCAAAGTGAATGCCCCTTTGAACCATATCCTAGTTTGTGTTCAAAGTGAATGCCCCTTTGAGATCCTAATTTGTGTTCAAAGTGAATACCCCTTCGCGCCATATCCTTTTAGGTTTATGTTGAAAGTGCATTCCCCTTTGCACCATATCTTTTAGGCTACTCTCCATCTTTCCATTAACCATGAACAGCCATCTTTCCATTAATAATGAAGAGCCACTTGATTAACTTTGTGAACCATTATTCTGCCATGAATTTTCTATTGAGATTCTTAATTTCCAAGCATAAAAGCTAATAAAGATGCATTTCTACTATGGATTTTATATTGAGATCCTTGCATAAAAGCTAATGAAGATACATAAGTCAAGAATTCCTTCACCTATTCTAAAAGGTTCCCACGTTGTTACTATGATGGATTTGGACACTAAATGATGGTTGTTGAGGTGTGCACATGGTAACATAAACCCTGGCCATTTCCTTGATACACTACCCCTTCTTATGGCATTTAAATTATATCTATTTGTTGTTATATTATTGTTGCTTATATATTATATTATAATGAAAAGTTTGTATGCATGTGGAGAACAACATAGCGAGTTATGAATGTAACGTAAAAGTGACTCAAACTCATGGGAGCTATGGTGGGACTTTCTTCGACTACCCTCAAGGAATCTAACAGTTTGCAGGCTTACAGATGAAGCAACCCCTTAAAAAATGAATGACACGATATGCAAAATCCTCACAGCTTACCATCTTTGCTTACTCCTTATGAATCGTAGGCCCTATAAATCCTGAAGATCTCAGATCATCTGCTACACGAGCAGGAGCAATGGAAACTATAAGAGGCCGCAGTGCAGTTGCAGCGATGGCAGTGCTGCAGGCTGCTCTACTACTGTACGTTACAAACCCTTCCATGGCCGCAGATCACATTGTGGGGGACAACAAAGGCCTATGAATCCTGGGCTTCCAAAGGAATCTTCCGCGTTGGTGATAATCTAAGTATGTTTTTTTGTTTTTTTTTCTTTTTCTTTCTCCCATCGCTCCTTGTGATTTGAATCTCAACTCTTTGTGCCAAAATACTGACTGCGTGTTCTGTTTGTTTCAGTATTCAAATATGATGCGTCGTTTCATTCAGTGATGGAGGTCAACAGTTCAAGCTACGAATCGTGCAATATTTCAGA